>VZQC01006044.1:3586012-3609726 GCA_009823505.1 Rhizomys pruinosus | reverse complement strand
GCGCCACCACGCCCGGCTATATTTTTTAATATTATTATTTTATATTATATATATTTAAAATAGAGAGATGGCCTAGCGGTTAAGAGCGCCGACCGCTCTTATAGAGGACCCGGGTTCGATCCCCAGCCCCCACATGGCGGCCGAGAACTGTCTGAAACTCCAATTCCAGGAGAACTCCAGTTCCGGGGGAATCCGACACCCTCTTCTGACCTCCGCGGCATTGCACGACACGGGTGCACAAACTTGCATGCAGACAGTACATTCATACACATACAGAAATAAATAAAATTTAAAAAATTAAAAAAAAATATTTTTTTAAAGTTGCTTTCTGCCCAGTTTTGCAATGTCCATCTACTGAAAGCCAAGAAAGCGACTGGTCATCATTTGAGATGTGTAAGGTGGCAAGGAGCTGGGATTGCAACCATCAACTAACCGACCGACCGGGAGACTGAGACTCAGGAAAATGGCTAACCCTCCTGGGCGTCACACAGGGCAGAGTATAGAAGCCTGTAGCGGATTTTCTGGCATTGCCTACTGTATTGCTGTATTGAAAAACTACAATTCCCGGAATACCACTCGGAGACGGTCAGGAACCGGAAGTTGTAGGGACGGACCCAGCTGTGAGCGGACGCTGTTCAGCCTGGTGTGGGTGACCGTAAGTTCGTCGTTGGTTTTGAGGGTGGGCTAGGGACAGCGGTCGGCCTCAGGGACTGCGGGCTCCCGCCCAGTTTCAGTGCTTCCCCGACTTGCCTTCCCTGCACCCGCAGCGTGCGGGCGGGGTGGTCTAGGTAGGAAGTGCCGAAGGTAGCGGAGGAGTGGAGCTAGCTTTGGTGGACTGCAGGTCAGAAAGAGAAAACAGAGACCTGTCCATGTAGACGACGGTCGGCCACTTAGAACCGGGTTTATGCTCATCAGGGCTAGAAAAGGTTCAAAAGGCCTTTGCCCATTCCTGGTAGGGGATTTAATGCAGCAGGTATTCATGAGAGTCAGTAAACAGAACATTCGTTTACGTTGTAAGGATGGGGAAGGTCAGACATAACTAAAATAGGTCATGTTGGATAATGAAAAATCTGCATGAGCTAAGGACAGTTCGGATTAAGAGAAGAGCAGTGGAGGCAGAACAGCAAACGCTAAGACCTTTTGTCTTTTTGAGATGGGGATTCACTATGCAGCCCAGGCAGGCCTTCAGCTCAGCCTGTGGTCCAGGCAGGCCTCAGACTTGTAATCCTCCAGTCTCAGCCTCCCGAAAAGCTAGAAGTTCAGGTTTAAATGCCTTTTTATATTGAGTGCTTCCTATACGACAGGCCCTGTTGAGGAATGAACGGATGTACATGTCTCTTTGGAAATCTGGCTGAGAATGACCTAGAGGTGACTTTGTAAGAAATAGAAGCTGGGTGTGGTGGCCCTCACCTTTAATCCCAAAACCAGCTTATTTAAGTATGACCAAACTTAAAAAGCCAAAATTTTGCTCAGTTTTGAGGTTGGTGGAGTATAGGGGTGGGGGGTGCACAGGTCCGGGAGGGAGATAGGAATTTAATCCTGAGAAGGTTTCATAGGCACAGGAGTCCAAATGCTAGAAAAGAAACTAGAGCATTTCTAGAGTTTGTCTGTGTTGGGAAGTTTGAAGGCCACCATTGCAGTGCTTCTCCATGTTTTTTTCAGCCTCAGCCCTTTCAGAAGCTGTTCAGCATTCTCAGTGGCAGCACAGTTGTGGGGATATTCATCCAAGGTATAGGGTGGATTTATAGCTTGAGAAAAAGATGTTCTGCTGGATCACCAAAACATCCAGAACTCTTGGCTGGATTCATCACAGGCAATCATACTTATTCAGTACTTTGGATATGGTAGATGATCAATAAATATTTCCTAAAGGCTGACTCAAAAGTAAATGGAAACATAATGACAGCACATTGCAAAGAACTCAGTAAAAACTTGGGCGTCTGTCCAGTGACTGTCATCCAAGAAGTGCATTTGGCTTCCTTACTACTGACCTTTGGGGAATCACTGCTCTGGAATTCTGGGTCAGTGCTGCCGTTCATGGCTAACACAATAGCACTGTATGCCTTTGGATGTAGGGAATTAGCTTTGTACATAAAGTAACGTACTGCCTCCCAATAACTGTGTCTTTTCCCAATCTCATTGAAAGGAAAATACTAAGCCCATGGACTGGAGATTGGAAGGGAGTGCTCAGAGAACAGAGTCACTGGTGTCACAGGGACAAGAAGGTGCCTCAGGGGACAGAGGTGAAGATGGACTCTTGGAAAGCTTCCAGCTTCTGCAGATTGAAGTGGAATATGAGCACCCAGAGCAAGAGGCTGACCCCACAGGCCGCGCAGCACAGGGCTCGGTGCGTGCCAGGAGCTTGCTGTGTGCTGTGAGCTTCCGCTTCCTGCAATGAGTGTCCCAAGAGACCCCATTTGAAGGGTGGATCCTAGAAAAAAAAACATCTGGGAATGAAGATTTTGTGTTCCTTGTGACAAATTAATTTCTGTTAGCTGGTTTAAGGTTTACTTTCACTTGAGTCTTAGGAATGTAAATAAAAATTTTAAAGAATTTTTGGTATACTTCAAAGGACTCCGTCCCAAATGAATTTTCTATAACCTTGAGAAAGTCACATATTTGGGGATGAGGGGCTCTTGTTTTCTCTAAATAAAACCTAGACAGGGATATCAGCTCTCTGGATGTGCATGCTCAAGGCCTGAATCTGATCCCCAGCAGTGCAAAAAAATAGGAACCCAGTCCTGTGTACAATGAATACACACCAGTGAAAGCTAGAGCCGGGCATGATGGCACAGGCCTTTGATCCCAGCACTTGGGAGACAGAGTCAGGTAGATCTCTGAGTTCAAGGCCAACAGCCAGCCTGGTCTACATAGTGAATTCCAGGCCAGCTGGGGCCTATAGAAGACCTGTCTCAAAAAGACCAAAAAAAAAAAGGGGAGGGAGCCAAGAAAATCTTAATGATGAAAGAAAAAATGAATAAACACAAGCCAGGCATAGCGATACTCGTCTCTAATCCTAGCAACTTGGGAAGCTGAGGCAGGAGTATGACTGTTAAGTTTGAGGCCATCAGGCTGTGATTATGGTGATCATGGTTCTGCCTCTTTAAAAAAAATTTTTTTAAATCCCTACAAAGCCTTTAATCCAATCCCAGCACTTGGGAGGCAGAGGCAGGTGGATCTCTGTGAGTTCAAGGCCAGCCTGGTCTACAAAGTGAGTTCCAGGACAGCCGGGGCTACAGGGAGACCCTGTCTCAAAAAGAAAAAAAAAAAAAACAAAAAACCCACAAGCGACTGGTTTTGTTCTTAAGGCAAAACCTCTCTAACTATATGTAAATGAAAAAAAAGTAGCTCTTATGTTCATTTTCACTTTTGGTGCTTATGAAGTTCTTAAATAATTTTGTTTTTTGGATAACCTAAGAAAAATGTCCAAAGAAAACAGAGACACTGGGAAAAGATAGTCGCAGCAAAGAAGAGCAAAAGAAAGCAAGAGAAAGAGAGAAGGAAAGTCAGCCGTGCTCGAAGTCCAGGTAAGAGACGTGAGAAGTGATAGAAACATTTTTTGGCAAATTCATTTTTTTTTGTTTTAAGTTTTCTTTTTTTTTTTAAATTTTTTTAAATTTTATTTATTTTTTTTGTATGTGTATGAATGTACTGTCTGCATGTAGGTTTGTGCACCCATGTTGTGCAATGCCGTGGAGGTCAGAAGAGGGTGTCGGATTGCCCTGGAACTGGAGTTAAAGACAGTTCTCAGCTGCCACGTGGGTGCTGGGGATCGAACCTGGGTCCTCTGCAAGAGCAGTTGGCACTCTTAAACACTAGGCTATCTCTCCAGCCCCTAAATTTTCTTTTTGTTTTGTTTTGTTTTTGGTCTTTTCGAGACAGGGTCTCCCTGTAGCCCCAGCTGTACTGGAACTCACTCTGTAGACCAGGCTGGCCTTGAACTCACAAAGATCTGCCTGCCTCTGCCTCCCAAGTACTAGGATTAAAGGCGTGCGCCACCACACCCGGCTAAATTTTCTTTTAAATTTTTTATTTATTAGGGGCTGGAGAGATGGCTCAGTGGTTAAGAGCACCTAGGTTCGAGTCCCAGCACCTACCTGATGGCTAATAGCAGTCCATAACTCCAGTTCCAGGGGATCCAACACTCTCTTCTGACTCTGAGGGCATTGGATGACATGGGCACACTTATATACATGCAGGCAATACCCTCATACACATAAAAAATATATTTTTTTATGTATATGAATGTATTGCTGCATGTGTGTAAGTGCACCCATGTCATACAGTGCCTGCAGAGATCAGAATAGGGTGTTGGATCACCTGAAACTGGGGTTACAGACAGTTGTTAGCTGCCATGTGGGTGCTGGAAAGTGAACCCAGGTCCTTTGTAAGAGCAATCTGTGTTCTTAACCACTGAGCCATTTCTCCAGTCCTATTTATTTTGTGTTTTTGAAAGAAGACATCACTATGTAGCACTGGTTGGCATGAAACACTATATAGAATTAGGCTGGGGCTGGAGAGATGGCCTAGCGGTTAAGAGCGCCGACCGCTCTTGCAGAAGACCCAGGTTCGATCCCCAGCACCCACATGGCGGCCGAGAACCGTCTGAGACTCCAATTCCAGTTCCAGGGGAATCCGACACCCTCTTCTGACCTCCGCGGCATTGCACGACACGGGTGCACAAACTTGCATGCAGACAGTACATTCATACACATACAGAAATAAAAAAAAAATTAATTAAAAAAAATTTAGAATTAGGCTACCCTCAAACTCACAGACATCCTCCTACCTCTGCTTCCGGGGGCTGGTTCCATAGGTATGCACCACCGTGCCTGGAAGCAAATAGCAAATCAGTATTTTTATATTATTAGGAGAGTAAAACTTAGTATCTTATTCTTTTGGGAATCAAAGCATCAAAGCAAAAGTCAAGGTTGCTTTTCAAGTCTAATCTGCCTAACTGCGTGTTTATAAACTCAGAAACAAGGAGTGATACCAGCAACAGCTAACATATTCCATGCACTAGTTCTAAGAATTGTATGTAGGGGGCTAAGGGCTGCTATGCACTACTATTCCCATTTTGTAGAAGAGACAGCGGAAATTAAATAACATCCTCAAAATAATTCAGTTTATAAATGAACAAACTGAAGAGGCTCCTCACCAGAGACAAAGGAGATCTGTCCCTTATGAATCATTGCTCCTGTCCCCCTCATCATGGTTGACTTCAGTTGTTAACTGACAGGTGTGGGTGGAGGAATCTCAGTGGTGGAATTTTCTTTCTCCACTGGCCTTTAGGCCTGTCTGTGACGTACTTTCTTGGTTGTTGAGTGATGGGTGGGACCATGTTGGGCAGGTGGTTCTGGGTTGTTTAAGAAAGCCCTTGAAGCCGGGCGTGGTGGCACACGCCTTTAATCCTAGCACTTGGGAGGCAGAGGCAGTCGGATCTTTGTGAGTTCAAGGCCAGTCTGATCTACAGAGTGAGTTCCAGGACAGCTGGGGCTACAGGGAGACCCTGTCTCGAAAACACCAAAAAAACAAAACAAAAGAAAGCGCTTGAGTGGGGCAGTCGTGGTGCTGCACACCTTTAATCCCAGCACTTGGGAGGCAGAGGCAGGTGGATATCTGTGAGTTCAAGGCCAGCCTGGTCATCATAGCAGGTTCCAGGCCAGCTGGGGCTGCAGTGGACCCTGTCTCCAAAAAAAAAAAAAAAGAGAAAAAAGGCAGGAAGGCTGAGCACAGGCCATAGGAGCGGGCCAGTGAGCAGCACTCCCCGTGGGGTGCGCTTCAGCTCCTGCGTCCAGGTTCCTGCCTTGACTTCAAAAATAGACTTGTCACTGGAAGCGTGAGATAAAACCCTTTCCCCGTTGCTTCTGGTCATGGTGTATACCACAGCAGCAGAGAAACCAACCTAGCACTGCACCCTCATTCCTTTGTGGTATTTCTGCCGTAGGCACCTGCCACCAGCACAGCAAACGTTTTTTGAAAGCTTTAACCAAAGAGAAACTTTTGGAAGCCAAACACTCAGGACCAAGACTGTGTGTTGACTTGAGCATGACGCACCACATGACAAAGAAGGTAGGACACCACTAAGCCTGGAGTTGGCGCTCAGCTGGGGGAGGAGGAGGGCGCAACCTCCATGAGGAGAATGGCCATCACCAGCTCCTGTGGCTCAGAAAGTGTTCGGTTTCCTGTACTGGGCTACTGAGCTCCAGAGCGGCTGTCAGAGGGATGGAAAAGAACACGGGCTCTTTGCTTTCGTTTGTGCTTTGCCTTTTCTTCTGCTTTGAGCCCACCACTTTTGCCTCTCTGACCATGATGTCCCCAATCTGAATGGAACCTTTTAGGTTCAGTTCTCTAGACACGAAATCTTTGTCCTCCTTTCTAAAAGATAAACTGTTTGCCTGGTAGCATGTTGTGGGGAGGTTTCCTACTGGGAGGTCTTCTTGCAGTGTGTGTATTTTAGTCATTTTTCATGCCATTGGTAGGGGAGGGATTTCCACCTTAGGGTCCTGGAGGTGGCTGGACACATGCCTGGTGATCCTGGACAGATGAGATTGACAGCAGTCTATTAGTCTCCTGTACTCAGCCCAGGGAGGTTGGATGCGGCATACTATAGAAGGCCACGAGGGGTACTTGAGAACAGAACGCACCGCTGGGCAGTAGGTTTTGTGGTATCACGACTGAGATGCTCCCTGGGTCCCACAGGAGGATATGGTTGGCTTATTTGGTTGATTGCCTGGGCTCCAGGACTGAAACCTACTACTAGGAACAAAGAAGAACTATGGCTCATCCCCTTGATAAAAAAGTCTTGTTTTACTGGAAGGGCAGAGCTGGAGGGAACTTGAATCTGCCATAAGGTCCTCTCAGTCTCACCAAAAGTCAAGCCAGCTCAAAAAAAAGGAACATAAGCTTATGTAAACTGTGTAAAAAAAAAAAAAGGAATAAAAAAAATCAGATTAAATCCAAAGCCATTTACTTATTTATTTATTTATTTATTTATTTATTTAGTGTGACAGGGTCTCCCTTTAGTCCCAACTCTCCTGGAGCTCGCTATGTAGACCAGGCTGGCCTTCAACTCAACAGAGATCAGCCTGCCTCTGCCTCCTGAGTGCTAGGATCAAAGTCGTGCACCACCATGCCCGGCAGCCTTTTAATTTTTTATGGTATGCCTACATGTATGTAAGTACACCTGTGTCATGCAGTGCCCGTGGAGAACACAAGAGGGTGTCAAGTCTCCTGAAACTGGAGTTATGATGGTGTTAGCCCACCATGTGGGAGCTGAGATTTGAACCCAGCTCTTCTGCAAGAATAGCCAGTGCTGATTTAAGACCCGAATGGAGCCTTACCCTTGAGAGACCCCTGAGTGAGAGATGCGGAGACAAGACTTGCTGTGAAAGCAGGAGGAATAGAGGTTTATTCCTCTGGTGCACCAGGGTTCACCTGTACAACGGGGAGAGGCAAACCCTGAGCAATCTCTGCATACAGTTTTTATACACTTAGAGCAGAGCAGGAATCGAACCCCGGTCTCCTGCGTGACAGGTGGGGATACTCAGCATGCTTGGGTCTGCACGTGGCTTGGGGCCAGGGCCCTCAGGCCCAGACGATAAGTGGGCTCGCAGGCCTTTTATTCAGGGTCTAGGAGAATTCTAGTGGGGTTGGGTAACTTCTAGCCCTATTGGATAATAGCAGAGTTACAAGCTCATGGTTAGGTCAGCCCACCTGCCCCCACATACCAAAGGTTATCTTTAGACACAGTCTTGGGACAGGAACGAACCAGGTCTAGGGGAATTCTTTATCGGTTCAGACTGGACCTGTTTCCCAAGCCTGGGGTGTATCTGGTGGACTCTAGCCTGGGGGGAAAGTGAATGCTTAACCTTTGTCCAAAGTAGAAGTCTGGAATCAACTCATCTCTTCACTAGTAACTGCTGAGTCATCTCTCCAGCCCCCCCCAACCTTTTATTTAGTGTAGGACAAATCAAACTAAATTATGAAACAACCTTCTAGAATCGGGGAGTTAAAACTTCTAACGTTGCGGCATCTGTAAAGTTAGGGTGAAGGTGCTAAATATACTTAAAATGTTGGTAATCTGCTGGCTGCTGGGGGTGATGGCACACGCCTTTAATCCCAGCACTTGGGAGGCAGAGGTAGGCAGATCTCTGTGAGTTGAAGGCCAGCCTGGTTTAAGAGCAAGTTCCAGGCCAGCTGGGGCTATAGGGAGACCCTGTCTCAAAAAGACAAAAAAAAAAAAAAAGTTGGTAATCTGACCTCTTCATAATTTAAAGACTGAATGTCACATGGTAAAATTTGAGATAAAAGCTAAGTCGTCTTTTCTTTTATCACTAAATATACACAGCAGCAGGAGAATTCTCAGTTTTTGTACAAACTCCTGTTTCTGGGCTAGTGTCATGGCCCTGACCGTGGTCTGTGTGGTGTGATACTCTAACACTCTATACACTTTCCTGCATTAAAGGAGCCATCTTTCTGGTGTTTTCTGGAGTGGCAGGCAGAGCTAGTGTTATAGAACTGAATTTAGAGTGAGGTGGCTTGCCTCCTCCTGAGTCGTCCTTATTTCTCTGAAGGAATTGAGCAGGTTAGCTGGACAGATCCGAAGGTTGTATGGTTCAAACAGAAAAGCCAGCAGGCCCTTTTGGATCTACCTCACTGGATTGACAACTGACAGTCCTCTCTATAAAGAATGTTTGAGGATGAACGATGGATTTTCTACTTACCTGGTAAGAAGCCTTTGGCAAGTTATTATCTAAAAAGTGCTTGTGTCCTAATAGAAAATGTTTTACGTCTTCATATTTTGATGTATTTTTATTATATATATTTAGTGTGTGTATCTGTATACATGTGTGTGTGTGTGTGTGTGTGTGTGTGTGTGTGTGTGTGTGTGTGTGTCAGAGGACAAATTTAGAGAGCTGGTTCTATTACATGGGTCCTGGTCATGAAACTCAGGTTGTAAGGGTTGGTTTTTACCCACTGAGCTATCTTTATCTGTACTGAAGACATAGATACCCTTTTTCTTTTTTTACCTTTTTTTCTTATCCTTTATTCCTTCAGCAATACATCATTCATTGCTGGAAGTGGTGTCTCATGCCTATAATTCCAGCCCTTGGGAGATTTAGGCAGTCCTAAGTTTGAGGCCAACCTGGGCCACAGACAACCTGACTCAAACAACACCAAAACAAAGACTGCAGTATAAGAACTATGTATATGTGCTAGGCATTATAAACCATCCAGAGATGATTTAGAATCCAGCAGAGGGTATGTGTAATTTAATGTAATTGCTGTGACATCTAAAAGGGACTTGACTATCCTTGGATGTTGGTATCTATGGGGTCTTGAACCAATACCCATGGGCACTGAGGGGCAACTGTTATGTCTGTATATACAGTACAGCTTTTCATTTTTGAAATCTAAAAAATGTTAGAGCCTTTCATGGTTCTTATATTTAAATCTTTTTCTCATTCTTTTCCTGCATTGGCAAACTAATGTTACCAGTATCTGGGACCATTTTATAACCTGTTTAGTTTATGCTAAGCTATATACTCCAGTAATATTTTTGGGAAAATAGTAGTGCAGAAGTAGGAAACGTGATTTTTGGAGGAAGAGAATTAATGGAATTAATGCTTTCAAAAGTAGTATGGATTTAAGATGCCTTTTAGGAAGAACTAAGGGACTTTTCAACTCTTCACCTAGGATCTCATGAATATAGTCATAGATATGCAAATGAGAATCCAGATCAGTTCCTGAGAAATGTCACTCAAAAATGCCCTTTTAAGCTTGCTGTGTAGTAAGGACAAAGTAATTGTGGCCTTCTCCAGGGAAGCCACAGAGGCCATGAGTGTGAGCGGGGCTGTGTGGTGCACAGCTACTTGTCCAGCTGTTACTGTGGTTCCAGACTCTGTTGCTTTCTATGTTTCTGCTTTTCTGAGGTGATTTCCTTTGCTTTGAAGCTTTTCCTTTCATATGTGTCAGGTTCATCCTTCTAGAACTCTAGCTCCAGCACTGCCTCCACCTCAGGCTCATGTCTAGTGACATTACTCCCTCACCTGTAGGCTGCTGTGTGCTCCTGTCCCTATGGGAGAGCCCCATGTCACTGCGTCTCATTTCCAGTGCTTGACTTTGCCTCTTTATTTCCCCTCCCCAACTAAGCACCTTTTGAGAAGCTGTTAGACATGCAACTTCTCCGTACACCTAGAGCCATGCCTGGTAGAAACGAGAGCCCAGTGACCAGTGTTGAGTTGTGAGCTATTGCGGTGTTTCAGACCCATTCCAACTGCATAAGAATCTTTGTATTTTCCAGCTAGACATTACAGAAGAAGACTGCTTTAGTGTGTTTCCTCTGGAGACCCTTTTGTACCTTTCTCCTGACTCAGAACATGGTGCGTACCTTTTGACTCGGATTCATGGAGCACTTTGTTCCTAGTCCTTTATTTTATTATTCCCCATGGCATGATTTGTTGCCACTGTCCAAGAGTGATGGGGGTGGGGTGAATTGCACCTCTCTTGTGGGCAGATACTTCACTGGGCATGCTGCCACAGGCCCTGCCAAGTGCCAGTGCTGCACAGATTCAGTTTCCATCTTCAGTTGGACTTTGTATCCTGCCAACTTGGGTCAATATTTATTTATTTATTTGTTTATTTATTTATTTATTTATATATCACATATATGATATGTACATTCTCCTAAAAAATAATCCATTTCACAGTTTTCATATTTATTAGGATTATTTTGGTCATGGTAGTCATGATTGTTTCATATTTCTCTGTAGTTTTAATTCTGTTTCCTTTTTTATTTGTCTTTTCAGAACAAGTCTGCTATTTTTCATTTTCTCTTTTGATCTTTTTGAGACAGGGTCTCCCTGCTGACCTGGCTGTCCTGGAACTCACTCTGTACACCAGGCTGGCCTTGAACTCACAGAGGTCCGCTTGCCTCTGCCTCCCAAGTGCTAGAATTAGAGGCGTGCACCACCACACCTGGCTTCTTTTAATTTTCTATTCCTTAAATTATTGATATTGTTAGTCATTTTTCTTTTGCTTTCTTTGGATTTAGAAATTATAAAATGAATTTGATCTCAGTGGCCTTAATTTTTTTCATTAGCTCTTGAAGAGGTTGACCTTAACAGAGTTTACGTCCTTGGAGGACTTGTGGATGAAAGCATTCAGAAGGTAAGTGTACATTTTAGCCCTGTCTCCGTTAGATGCATTTCCTGTTATTGTCTTACCCAGAAGCCTAGGAGCTCAGAGCCTATTCTTCTCTCCTGCCTGGAGCTGCCTCTCCTCATCATGATGTCAGCAGCCTCCACTGACAGAGGCACAGTCAGAAGTCAGAGCAGATATGTTTGGCAATTTCGAACACAGCAACTCATGGCTTCTTTCTTCTCTTCCATTCTGCAAGATGACCCTGATCCTGGCTTATCATTTTTTTCAGAAGTTTTTTGTTTGTTTTGTTTTTGTCTTTTTGAAACAGGGACTCCCTGTAGCCCCAGCTGTTCTGGAAGTTACTATGTAGACCAGGGCGGCCTTGAACTCACAGAGATCTGCCTGCCTCTGCCTCCCTAGGGAGGCTGAGATTAAAGGTGTGTACCACCATGCCTGGCTAGTATTTTTAATCTTTTGACTTTGGTTTTGTTTGGTTTGATATTTTGGAAGGTTGGTGCTGGGACTTAACTCTGGACTTTGAGTGAGCTAGGCAAGTACTCTATCACTGAGCTATTTCCCCCCAGCCCTTTCATTAGTTATACTGACTGTATCACCAGGCCAGGCTTCCAGCAGTTTGTTCTTATCAGGGATGGGTTGGCTCCTTTTCAGGCTAATGTCCCTGCTAGTATAAGTCTTATTTTAAAACTTCAAATTTGGGGGGCTTGAGAGATGGCTCAGTGGTTAAGAGCACCAAGTACTGTTGCAGATGGCCCGGGTTCAATTCCCAGCACCCACATGGTGGCCAAGAACCATCTTTAAGCAAGGCGTGGTGGTGCACACCTTTAATCCTAGGCAGAGGTAGGTGGATCTCTGTGAGTTCCAGGCCAGCCTGGTCTACAGAATGAGTTCCAGGCCAGCTGGGGCTATAGGGAGACCATGTCTCAAAAAGACAAAAAAAAAAAAAAAAAAAACCTCAAATTCAGCAGGATTGTTTCTTTTTTTTTTTTTGGTCTTTTCGAGACAGGGTCTCCCTATAGCCCCAGCTGTCCTGGCTCTGTAGACCAGGCTGGCCTTGAACTCACAAAGATCCGCCTACCTCTACCTCCCAAGCGCTAGGATTAAAGGCGTGCGCCACCACGCCCGGCTACTCATACTTAGTAATGAACATATATGGCATAGCTTTTAAGTTGACTAATGATACGATAGTTTACATGTGCAAAAAGAATATAGTGAGAAATGTCTCCTTCCGGCTCTTGTCAACCTCAGCCCTTTCTCAAGGCAACCATGGTTCATTCTTATGTAGGTGTGTAGTTCTAGTTAACATATGTTTTTAACACATGTTAACTAGATAACTAGTTATTATCGTATGATAAAAACGTATGTTAACTAGAATAACACACCTACACAAGAAGGTTTTTGTTTATTTGTTTGTTTGTTTGTTTGTTTGTTTGTTTGGTCTTTTTGAGACAGGGTCTCCTTGTAGCCCCAGCTGTCCTGGAACTCGCTCTGTAGACCAGGCTGTCCTTGAACTCACAAAGATCCGCCTGCCTCTGCCTCCCAAGTGCTAGGATTAAAGGCATGCGCCACCATGCCTGGCTAAGAAGTGTTTTTAAGATATATATATATGGACCACAGGTTTAACACAGATGGTAGCTTAATTGTACTTACTTCAAAACATCAGAATTCCATGGCATCATAGAGATAAACTAAAAAATGAGCAGGGTATCTCTTATGAAGAATGCCAGATGATAATAATAATAATAAATGAGCAGTGTACAGTAGAGTTAAAAAGTCTGAGTGACCCTTGGGGACCAGATCCTCAACTGACCTTGAGAAAACAAAAACCTTGGTTAATCTGGGCTAACTGTGTGGCCTTAAACATCCAAAAAGAAAGTATAACCAAAAATAAATAAATAGTAAGTCCTGAGACATTGTACTTCAGGTATAAAACTTGAGATCTTAGTAAAAAGACAAAAAGTAAAAAAAAAAAAAAAAGCACAGTTGTTTTGCCTGTCTTACTGGCAAGTGCAGCTACCCTGTGGCTGCCACTGCTTTTGCCATCCTTCAAAGATGTGACACAGAGCTTTTCAACCTTGCAATATGGACCTAAGACTCATGTCTCTCCAAGAATCCTCCAACCCTTCAGTGCCAGATGGGGACTGCTGAGACATCCAACTTGCGGACTGAGCTACTACTGGAGTTTCAGCCTCTTCAGAGTGTAGACTGCCATTGTTGGACTACCCAGGCCTTATCACGGAGACCAGTACAGGAAGATCAAGACAGGACGCAGTGCTTACTGGACCTCATTTGGTGACCATGGGAAGGGAAAACCCCAGTGTGGAGCACAAGGGCAGAACTGATGGTGTTTTGGGCTTGCCAAGGAGGAGCCTTCAAACATGACGTCTTTTAGCCTAATAAAGAAAAAAAAAATCATAAGCTGAAGATGCTAAAACCTATGATATATGTGGCATGCATATGTGCATATTTTTGAGTGTTGCATAGTGGAAGGAATAACAGCAACAACAACAGAAAGACTGCGTCAAAGAACTGACTGAAACGGTGACCTTCTCAAACAGTAAACTTATGCATTGAGAATTTTGAGAGATACTGAGAAAAAGATGAAAAACATGTTTGGCAGAATGTATGAGCTCTGGTTGGATAGGGAGGTAAGGAAGGGGGCATGGGTCTAGATTTGATTTGTAATTTTGTATGAAATGCACAGAGCTTCAATAAAAAAATTGGCTTTAAAAAAATAAATCTGCCAGGTGTGGTGACATATGCCTTTAATCCCAGCACTTGGGAGGCAGAAGCAGGCACATCTCTGTGAGTTCAAGGCCAGCCTGGTCTACATAGTGAGTTCTAGGACAGCTGGAGCTACAGGGAGACCCTGTCTCAAAAAGACACAAAAAAAAAAATTAAAAAAAAATCATCTTTGTCACTCTCTGTAATCATTGATTCAGGTACTTGATAAGTCAAGAAGTGTGGAGTAACCAGCTTTCTGAGGTAGTGGTCTCAACATATCCCCTACAGATAACCAAGGCAAAAATGTACCATTACCATGAAGGCATCAGTGGTTGCCTTCGTATCTTGACAAAACTTATCACCAGTAGTGGCGTTCTGTGAATTCTGATGAGATGCCTGCTCTAAATATATCATTGTGATAGGCATATATCATAATTTTTATAAGAAAATTTAACTATGATTTACAGAAAGTGACATTTCAAAAGGCCCGAGAATACTCTGTCAAGACTGCCCGCTTGCCAATCCAGGAATACATGGTCAGGCGCCAGAATGAGAAAAATTATCATTCAGAGATACTGGCCATCAATCAAGGTACTGCTCACAGGACCTACCCAGCCCAACTTATTTTCCTTATTAGTCAGTTACTTATTCTTTTTCTTATGTGGTCACTTTGTTTACCTAAGAACAGTATTTGGTAGCTTGATCTGGACTGCTGCTTTGCTGTGAGTGTAATGCCCCAACTCGGTCTCCTGTACTGATATGCCTGGACTTTGCTGCCTGCACTTGCTGGGCACTGAGAGGCATTCATTCTTCATTTTCCTCCTGGTTCTGGTTGGAAGTGTTCCCTTTGCCCTTCCCTCTACCTTCATTGGCCGATGACTCTGTTCTTTAAGATTCAGGCAGAGGTATCTTGGCTGGCTTCCCTTCCCTGGCAGACCACTAGGGGTCCTTTGTGTTCCATGTATTCTGCGTCTCTGTTGCAGTGCTGTGTGTTCACAGGTCTGTCTCTCAGTGCGGGATAAGTCCTTGTAAGCAGGTGGAGCTTTTTCTTTCTAAGACTTACATGTAATGATGCAGATATTTGTTCAGTGAAGTATTCCACGGCACCCTTTTCCTTATTAGTCATTTACTAGGTTTTTTTTTTTTCCATAATGACCAGTTTTCTGTTTACTCTTTAACAGTGTTTGACATCCTGTCCACTTACTTTGAAACTCATAATTGGCCTGAAGCATTGAAGAAAGGAGTTTCATCAGGAAAAGGCTACGTTCTTCGGGATTTGGTAGAATGAGCAGCCCAAGATTCCAGCTGTCCAAAGAATGGGACAAATGGTGGCTATCATCCTAGATCTGTGTAATATACTAATAACAGGGACCACATTTATGTTTTGTATCACCCACAGTGCCTGACTTACAGGAAGTACCCAGATAAAACATCAAGGGTAAAAAGAAAGTTTATATATTAAGGAAATAGCTGTAAAATTGCATGGCTTTGGACATTAATTTATCTTTTGTACATTTATATTTGTGAATGATCTACTTCTAGGGATTGTTTAAATGATTATTTCAGAGCTTTTCAATAAACTTGTATAAAATTGTGACTTTACTCCCACCTGCTGTAGTGTGCTGGTTTTCCCCAGCTCAGGGATCTGCTTACACCGCTTTGCGGTCTTCACCACCCTGGCCTGGCCCTATTCTGGACCCCATAACACTTTGCTCTCTCTTATGGCTCTTACTGTTCTCTGTGGGCATGGAGGGCTCCTCCCTTTTGTGTTAAGAGCTTTTCGTGGCCTTATGTTTTCATACACATACATACCCCAGATCTAAGTAAAGAAGAAATGTTATTGATAAGTCTCAAAACAACCAGAATGCCGGGCGTGGTGGCGCACGCCTTTAATCCTAGCACTTGGGAGGCAGAGGCAGGCGGATCTTTGTGAGTTCAAAGCCAGCCTGGTCTACAGAGTGAGTTCCAGGACAGCTGGGGCTACAGGGAGACCCTGTCTCAAAAAGACCAAAAAAAAAAAAAAAAAAAAAAAAAAAAAAAAAGAAAAAGAAAATGGCCTCCAAGGGTATTGGACACATGGGTGCACTTACATGCAGGCAAAATACTCATAAACATAAAATCGAAATAGCGAAGAAAATAAACAGCCAGAATGTAATGCTGCACTGACCGACAGCGGGCTCATTAGATAGTCTACCTTTTGTTACACAAACATAATTTCTAAGTTCTAGATATAATTGTTACTCTTGTTGGTTTGATGGTTAAGCTAATAGGAAATTTTGAAAATGTCTTTTGTATCTCAAAAGAACCTAGAGGTTACCTTCCTGTACTCTTTCTCCTTTCCCATTTAATCCCTTGGGAACTACGATCACCTCATACATCATATCAGTGTTTTTATTATTATAAAATAGGTTAAGCCCCAGAAAACATCTTTATTAACATATAGTGGTGCTTCTTAGTTATTACCAGCATACTGAATGAGTTCTTCTTTTTCATCCAAAAGTGACTAAACCAAACAGGCTGCGGGGGTCCATAGTTTATTCTCTGATCTATGGACCTACATCCACTGAACTTTTGTTTGCTAGTCTTCATTTTTATCTGTAGAGGCTTTGCTTAATATGGGAAGTAAGAGAATTTCCCTAACTGTAGTCCAAACCTCATCTATTTAATCAAAATCTGAGTAGGTAGCTATTGTTTAGATTTTGAGATATGACTTTATCTTAGCTTTGGCAAAATAATTTGGCCAGACTTGAATAAAAAAATCATCATTTTTTTATTATATTTTTTTCTTTGGTCTTTTCGAGACGGGGTCGCCCTGTGGAACGAACTCTGTAGACCAGGCTGGCCTTGAACGCACAAAGATCTGCAGCCTCTGCCTCCCAAGTACTAGTATTAAAGGCATGCGCCACTACGCCTGGCTATCATATTGTTATTTATATAAGAAAAAAACCTGATTACATCTCAAACATTAATATATCACGAAAAAGAAATAATGTATAATTACTGAATTTCTGGTAACACTCATGGAAGAAATGTGCTGTGTCATTTGAAATAGAGGGTACAGATTATGTTACTTTTAGGTTTGGTTCTCCCAAGCATTCACAGGACACACAGATTGTCCACTCCCCTGAGAAGCTGTCAATTACCTCACTTCCTTTTTTTTTTCTTTTTTTTTTTTCTTTTTTGGTCTTTTTGAGACAGGGTCTCCCTGTAGACCTCACTTCCTTTTTACCTGATGTCCCACCCAGGACATTTGAAAGGGCCTGCCACAGATGCCATCTTGGCTGCTGGCTGCCACGCTACAACAACATACCCAGCCTTGGCTAATTCCAGTAAACGTTCCCAGAGCGACCCAAGCCTGGTGATTGCTTTTCTCTTATTTGGGGTTTGTGCCTGCATAAACCTAATTTAATGCATAAACTAAAACCAAATACAGCGCTGCTGTGACATACACACTCCACATGACCATGCTGCATGCTCCCTGCAGGCTCGCTCTCCAGACAAGGGCATCTGCAGCCGCAACCAGGCAGCCTGTAGGGCACACAGGAGGACGCTCTACCCTAAAGCCTGATTAGTTTCAGACGCAGTTTTGCTACATGGTGTAAGAAATGGCTTTGTTTCTGTTGTTGTTTTTTGTCTTTTAAAGACAGGGTCTCCCTGAGGCCCCAGCTGTCCCGGAACTCACTCTGTAGACCAGGCTGGCCTTGAACTCACAAAGATCCTGCCTCTGCCTCCTGAGTGCTAGGATCAAAGGCTTGCGCCACCACCATGCTTTGGATTTTTCCAATCACAACAAATTTATTTCCAGATTTTTTTGTCTCCTAAGGAAACCTCAATTCTCTATGCATCAGATTCCAGCCTCCCTTCTTTAGAATTTTAACTGTGCCTACTTACAAAAGATCATCATAATCACATTTTATTAATTCATATAATTATTTATGACCATCATTTTCTATTTTTTTTTATTTTTTTTAAATTTTATTTATTTCTGTATGTCTGTCTGCATGCAGGTTTGTGCACCCGTGTTGTGCAATGCTGCGGAGGTCAGAAGAGGGTGTCGGATTCCCCTGGAACTGGAGTTCTCCTGGAATTGGAGTTTCGGACGGTTCTCGGCCACCATGTGGGCGCTGGGGATTGAACCCAGGTCCTCTGTAAGAGCGGTTGGCGCTCCCAACCGCTAGGCCATCTCTCCATCCCCGACCATCATTTTCTTATGTTGTTTAAAAATTCCTTCTCCACATCTAACTTTGGCTTTGAGCTCATGATTTTCCCGCAATATTTCTGGAGGCTCCCAGTGACATCAATCTGCTGTATCCATCATTTATTTTTTATTTATTGTTATTAAACTTTTTCCATACATCATACATCATTTCTCAATCCAATTTAGAGTCACTTCCCTTTCCCTGCTCCCTACCCCACCTGAGTTCATGCACTCTGCCATACATGTCTCGCATCTTTTTCTGAGTCTTTCCAGGTTGTTGTTTGATTTTTTTTTTTCAAAGAAGAGGCTTATTGTTTTGGGGAGAACTTTACTGTTTCAGTCTTTTCTTTTTTCCAGTTCTTTTGTTGTTGTTCTCTCCAACTTGTATTAACTTGTATTGTATATATATATATATATATATATATATATATATATGCACACACATACACATACATAAATACATACATACATACACATCTCACCTGAATTGGAGGATTTTCTTTTGGCTAAAAGGTGTCATGTTTTCCTTAAGGAAGTGTTTGAAGGCTCCTCCTTGGCAAGCCCAACCAACCATCAATCTTGCCCTTGTGCTCCGCACTGAGGTCTTTCCTTCCCATGGTCACCCAAATGAGGTCCAGTAAGTACTGTGTCCTGTCTTGATCTTCTTGTACTGGCCTCCATGATACAGCCTGGGTAGTCCAACAATGGCAGTCTATACTCTGAAGAGGCTGAAATCCCAGTAGTTGCTCAGTCCACAAGCTGGATATCTCAGCAGTCCCCATCTGGCATTGAAGGTTTGGAAGATTCTTGTAGAAACATGAGTCTTCAGTCCATATTGGAGGGTTAAAAAGCTGGGTGTCATGTCTTTGAAGAATGGCAAAAGCAGTGGCAGCCATAGAGTAGATGTACTTGCCAGTAAGAATTGAAGACAGGCAAAACAACAGTTTCTCTCTCTCTCTCTCTTTCTTTTCTTTTTGTCTTTTTACTAAGATCTCAAGTTTTATATCTGAAGTACAATTTTTCAGGCCTTACTGGTTATTTCTTTCTAGTTATACTTTCTTTTTGGATGTTTTAGGCAGCCATGCAGCCCAGATTAACCAAGGTTTTTGTTTTCTCAAGGTCAGTTGAGGATCTGGTCCTCAGTGTATCATTTATTTATTTTTTTTAATTTTTTAAAATTTTATTTATTTATTTGTATGAATGAATGTACGTCTGTGCACCCGTGTTGTGCAATGCCGCGGAGGTCAGAAGAGGGTGTCAGATTCCCCTGGAACTGGAGTTCTCCTGGAATTGGAGTTATGGACGGTTCTCGGCCGCCATGTGGGTGCTGGGGATCAAACCCGGGTCCTCTGCAAGAGCGGTCAGTGCTGTTAACTGCTAGGCCATCTCTCCAGCCCCCTCAGTGTATCATTTATAAAAGATGCTGTTGCTTCAGGACCCTGCGTCCATTCCTCCCCCCCACCCCCATCCCCACTCCCATTCAGCTCCTGGAACAGAGAAGTGCACACCCCTGAAGAATTTCCTATGGGGTCTCCTAGGAGACCAGGGAGAATAGCAGACCAGAGCACTCACCAGATGAAGTGAGACAGTAAGGAATGGGCCCTCCCAGGGTAGACAGACAGGTAGAAGCCAATTCTCCACAGGAGGTTGCATACAGAGTGTTGATGTGATTCTGAGATGGCACTGGCCTCCAATCCGGAAGCATGTGACGGGGCTGGAGAGATGGCCTAGTGGTTAAGAGCACCTCTTGCAGAGGACCTGGGTTCGATCCCCAGCACCCACATGGCAGTTGAGAACTGTCTCTAACTCCAGTTCCAGGGGAATCCGACACCCTCTTCTGACCATGGCATTGCACGACACGGGTGCACTGACCTACATGCAGATAGTACATTCATACACACATACAAAATAAATAAAATAAATAAATAAAACTTCCATGTGATTCCAAAGCCGTGGCCCCATTTAGATAGAACAGGAATTTAATGGAATTAACTAGGAAATGTCTTAAACTCTGATTGTGAATGTGAGAATGAGAATTAATGGTTCCATGGCTCTATGAAGCCATGGACTTTAAAGTAGATTATGGGACTGAGAACTTTCTGTGGCTTAATACCAGGTCACACTGGGGAAGAATACTTGAACCCTAGAACCCAGCCCCATGATTATCAGAAAAGAGAGAAACTGCTCCTTAGCTATGAGATTATGGAGAAAGGGATCTCCCCATTGTCCAGATTTAAAGGCTGCAATTATGTCATGTGTTTATGTTAATTGTTTTTCCATGTATCTGAGATTCATGTAACTGTTGGTCATGTGTCCAAGTTTTGTGCACAGAATTATTAGTTTTGTTTTGTCATGCCTAATCAAAATATATTAAAAGGCCTGATAAACCCAGGTTCTTTAAATATCTGCAAAACTCTGTCTAATCTGGCTATCTGAAAATTTTATTAATTACTTGTTAGATTGAGTTCACTCTCCAAATTGTTGTAAAGCATCTCTTTCATTTGTTTACATTAAAGGTATTCTGATTGCAGTTTCAAGCTTTCAGACCTCTGAAGATCTCATTTTTATCCTTCCTTAACCAAAGATTTACCGACAGATATTTTTCTTTGCTTTACTTAAAGGGGCTTCTGACAGCTGTGCTTCTGTCCCTCTGGCCAGGGACCAATTTAAAATCCCTAGACTCAGTTCTTACCACCCTGGTTCCTGCTCTGGCATGGGAAAACAATCCTTCTCACCCAGTAAAAAAGTATCCTACTTCAAGTCAGAGGATGAGGTCTTGTCCAGCTTTGTCAATAATTTGCATGGGACCTTGGCAGACAGGATCTCCTATTACCTAGATTGACCTGGAACTCAATGTGTAGACAAGAATGTCCTTGAACTCCTGATAATCCAGCCTCCGCCGGTCAGGTGCTAGGATCACAAGCATGTATCGTCATGTTCAGTTTATGCAGTGCTGGGGATTGAAACCAGTGCTCCATGTATGCTGGGCAAGTATTCTATGAACTGAGCTACATCTCCAAGTTATAAGCAAGGTGTATCACATAAACCTGTAATCCTAGCACTTGGGAGGCAGAGGCAGACAGAATTCTGTGAGTTCCAGGCCACCTAGACAATATAGTAAAACTCTTGTCTCAAAAATAAATAATAGGGCCTGGAGAGTTGCCTCAAACAGTTGAGAAAAAAAAACAATCCCTAGACTCATTCATAGTCTGGCACTTGGTCCCCTGGGCACCTTACAAAAATAGACAACTACAATGTGTTCAAAATAACTACCTTGGCCAGGCATAGTGGCTCATGCCTTTAATCCCAGCACTTGGGAGGCAGAGGCAGGTGGATCTCTGAGTTCAGGCCAGCCTGGTCTACATAGAGAACTCCAGCTGGAACTAAAGGGAGACCTTGTCTCAAAAAGACCAAACAAACAAAACTACCTTTAGACTTTATTTTTGAGACAGGGTCTCCCTTTAGCTGGCCTGGAGCTTGCTCTGGGCATCAGGCTGGCCTTGAACTCACCGAGAACCTGCCTCTGCCTCCTGAGTGCTGGGATTAAAGTTGTGCGCCACTATGCTGGGCTCCAAAATGTTTATATTCTTATTACAAGGAAATTGAATTCCACAGCCGAGACGGTTGGTACTGTGTAGACTGTGGATAGTTTTTTTTTTTTTAATATTTATTTTATTTATTTATTTATGTGTATGAATGTACTGTCTGCATGTAGGTTTGTGCGCCCATGTCGTGCAATGCCGTGGAGGTCAGAAGAGGGTCTCGGATTCCCCTGGAACTGGAGTTCTCCTGGAATTGGAGCTACAGACGGTTCTAGGCCGCCATGTGGGTGCTGGGGATCGAACCTGAGTCCTCTGCAAGAGCAGTCGGCACTCTTAACCGCTAGGCCATCTCTCCAGCCCCAACTGTGGATAGTTTTAAATGTTACAATTTTAGCTATTTTATTTGTGATAATTGTTTGTAATATCATAGAGATTCAGAGTTATTATAAAATTACTGTTGCAGGGGCTGGAGAGATGGCCTAGCAGTTAAGAGCGCTGACTGCTCTTGCAGAGGACCTGGGTTTGATCCTCAGCACCCACATGGCGGCTAAAAACTGTCTATGACTCCAGTCCCAGGGGAATCTGATGCCGTCTTCTGACCTCCACGGCATTGCACGACACGGTGCACCAACCTACATGCAGACAGTGCATTCATACACATAAAAAAATAATAATAAAGCCAGGCGTGGTGATGCACGCCTTTAATCCTAGCACTCAGGATTGGGAGGCAGAGGCAGGCGGATCTTTGTGAGTTCAAGGCCAGCCTGGTCTACAGAGTGAGTTCCAGGACAGCTGGGGCTACAGGGAGACCCTGTCTCGAAAAGACAAAAAAAAAAAAAAAATAGCTGGGTGTAGTGGTGCATACCTTTAATCCCAGCACTCAGGAGGCAGAGGCAGGCGGATCTCTGTGAGTTCAAGGCCAGCCTGGTCTACAGAGTGAGCTGGTCCAGTCCAGCTGTCTCAAAAATACCAATAAATAAATAAATAAATAATAAATAAAGTTAAAAAAAATTACTGTTGCAATCCAAATTTGAAGTCCATTCCTTTGGCTTGTACTGCACACCTTATTACAATCTCAGGTAAAATGGACACATACAAGTATTGAGTTACCCATACCTACTAAAAATGTTTTTATATATCTCTGTTATACTTTGCACATGTTACTTTTGATATCTTCAAGAAAAATTAGGTTTTACCTCTGGGAACCATACAGGACAGTCCAAATGAAACCAGTTTCAGTGAGCTTAATTTAAGTCAACCTATTTCCTGTCTGTCTCTAGGGATGTGAATGTTATCCCTGCACCCCCCCCTTCCTTCTGAAAACTATAGAGTTGGGGGTAGGAAAAACAAACTATGTATATTTATAGTAAAACAGACTTCATTTGAAAATAGAGCTAGAAGATATTATTTTAAGCTTGTTTTCTGGGCTAAGTCTACTTAACCTAAAAATGTTAAACTTCTCCTTTGCTGGCTTAGATCCATTCTACCTACATACCTAAATAGCCTTTATATGCCTAAACACTAAAGAACAAAATATATGCTGTACTGGGTAGCTTTAAAATTGTGAAATTGATGCATCTGAGCTGAGGAAACCTCAGCCATTGGACTGGCCTGTAGTCGTGTCTTGGTTGTTAAATGATGTGGGTTAGCCCAGCCCACTGTGGGCAATGCCATCCCTGGGCAGATCCTTCGGTTCTGTATAAGAAAATAGGCTGAACATAGGCCAGCAGAACAAGCCAGTAAGCAGCATTCCCTTCCTAGCCTGTGCTGTAGCTCCTACCTCCAGGTTCCTGCCCTGAGTTCCTATCTTGGGCTCCCTAAGTAATGGATTGTGACTTGGGGGAAATGTAAAACAAATAAACTCCTTTCTCCCCAAGTTAGTACTGATCAGACTGTTTTGTCACAATTCAGGATTTATTAAAAATGCTTAAATCAGAAGCCGGGCGTGGTGGCGCACGCCTTTAATCCTAGCACTTGGGAGGCAGAGGCAGGCGGATCTTTGTGAGTTCAAGGCCAGCCTGGTCTACAGAGTGAGTTCCAGGACAGCTGGGACTACAAGGAGACCCTGTCTCAAAAAGACCAAAAAA
>VZQC01006044.1:3566522-3585277 GCA_009823505.1 Rhizomys pruinosus | reverse complement strand
GGATTGCTGGGGGTTAAAGGCCAGCCGGGTCTAAATGGCAAGCCCCAGGCCAGCTGGGACTAAAAATGGAGACCCCCCTCTTTAAAAAAAAAAAAAAAAAAAAAAAAAAAAGGAAGGTCAACACAGAGGAAAGTCTCCTCACCCTTTGATGGGAAGCCTGGTCGAGCAAGACCTGACTTTGTCCTCACATAGATGGAATTAGTAAAAGAAATAAGCCAAAGGGGCCAGGTACTCCCTCAAGGCCCGAGTGACCCCTGAGAACCAGAACCTTAACTGACCTTAACAGTAAAACTAAATTAACTTAGTTAACCGTATGGTTTTAAACACTCCAACAAGAAAGTATAATCAACAATAAAATAACATACCTTATTACTTCAGAGATAGGTGAGATCTGCTGTGCCATGCTAGAAAAATACTTCTATACTAACCCATCAAAAATATTTGGGACTCATGGCTAATGCCCCCCAAGCCCCCAACCTATTGTCATGGTTATGCTGGCTCTCATTCTTGAGCCCTGTGTACTAAAACTTTTTTCTAATTCCTTACAGCAAAGTACAGGTCCTCACCTCCTCCAATTGGAGACTCTGGACAGAGATCTTCCCATGGCTAATGCACTTACTAGGCCCCCTGTTGGTACTGGGAAATCTGTACACTGGTATTTTTTTAATTTTTTAATTAATTAATTAATTAATTAATTAATTAATTAATTAATGTGTATGAATATACTGTCTGCATGCAGGTCTGCGCACCCATGTCATGCAATGCTATGGAGGTCAGAAGAGGGTGTTGGATTCCCCTGAACTGGAGTTCTCCTGGAATTGGAGTCACTGACGGTTCTCAGCCGCCATGTGGGTGCTGGGGATCGAAGCTGGGTCCTCTGCAAGAGCGGTCAGCACTGTTAACTGCTAGGCCATCTGTCCAGCCCAACACTGGTGTTTTTTGGAAATACCTCTTAGGGTATTTCAGCCAGAAGCAGTTACAGAATATAGAGTTCTCTATTATAACCAAAAGGCTGAACGGTCATGTCTTGTTCTCCCAAGCATTCACAGAGCACAACTGTCCACTCCCCCAGAAGCTGTCAATGACCTCACTTCCTTTTTACCTAATGTCCTGTCCAGGACATTTGAAAGGGCCTGTCCCAGACGCCATCTTGGCTGCTAGCTGCCATGCTCCAACATGCCCAGCTCCAGCTATTTCTGAAAGTAAATCCCACAACGACCTAAGCCTGGTGCTTGTCTTTCTCTTATTTGGGGTTTGTGATGACATAAACCTAACAGTTATATTTACAATATCTTGTAATTCCAATTTGAATACATACAATGATTAAGAATATATGGACTAGAGAGATGACTCAGCAGCTAACAGCAGTTGCTGTTCTTCCAGGGGACCCAAATTGAGTTCCTAGCACCCACATGGGTGGCTTACAAGTGCCTGTTAACTCCAGCTCCAAGGGGATTTGGTGCCCTCTTCTGGCTTCCATGGACATGCATGCATATATAGGTACACATATACAAAACTTTAAAACAACATGGTAAGCAAATTATTATTGGGTGTTAACTACTTTACCAGTGACTAATAGAATTTCAGGTGTTTATTTTCTTTGTTTCTCAATAGTTTTTTGTCTTTTGGAGACAGGGTCTCCCTGTGGCTACAGCTGCCTTGGAACTTGCTATGTAGACCAGGCTGGCATTGATCCTGATGGCACCACCATGCTTAGGACTTTGATACTTTTTTTTTTTGAGACAGGGTCTCCCATTAGTCCCAGCTGGCCTGGAGCTCACTCTGTAGACCAGGCTGGCCTTGAATTCACAGAGATCCACTTGCCTCTGCCTCCCGAGTGCTGGGATTAAAGGTGTGTGCCACCACGCCCAGCTCTTAATACTTTAATGCATTCAACATTTCCTCTGGTAAACAAGTTTTTTTGTTTTTTTTTTTGTTTTTTTTTTTTTGGCTTTTTGAGACAGGGTCTCCTTCTAGCCCCAGCTGTCCTGGAACTCACTCTGTAGACCAGGCTGGCCTTGAACTCACAAAGATCTGCCTGCCTCTGCCTCCCAACTGCTAGGATTAAAGGCGTGAGCCATCACGCCTGGCTTGGTAAACAAGTTTTACTATGAAAATCAGAGAACAATTTTAATGTGACATACAGCTCGTTGAAGCTGTTAGTATAGCAAAACTAAGGGAGCTGATGTCTAATAAGTACTATTTAAGAACATGTGTAGAATTTTTTTTTTTAGGATTTTCTCATTTAAAAGCATGGATGAAAACCAGTAACTTATAAAAATATTTTATTGGATTCTAGTAAGGATTTTCTCATTTAAAAGCATGGATGAAAACCAGTAACTTATAAAAATATTTTATTGGATTCTAGTAAGAGAATATGTATATTTGCATCTTCTCAAGATTTAATAGGAAGAGGGTCACCTGAAAAAAAAATTCCCCAGAAAACTCAGTTTCATTTCAACAGATCCATTAAAGAAGTCAACATATGTCAGCTCTCTGCCAATCTGGCAAAGATTTGTTTTCTTTGATCTGTTGTCATGTGTTCACAAGCTTCTAAAACATTTGCCAAAATTAAAGTCTGCTGAATGGTTTTTGCCTTAACCCATACTCTTCCATTCATTCCAAACACAATCTCCAGTGGATAGAGTTTTCCCAGTTCCTGTATGATTTCACAATCTGGAGCTAATAGCCTGGTAGGGAAACATGAAAGAAAATCAAGTTTAGTAAAGTAGTAGGATGGGTTCTGGCTTCCCCAAAGGAGTCTTTTTCTGGGTAGTTCTCCAGTCATTCAAAGCTTTTTTTTGCTGGGCATAGGACTACACCTTTAATCCCATGACTGGGGAGGCAGAGGCATGTAGATCTCTGTGAGTTTGAGACCAGCCTGGTCTACTAAGTGAGTTCCAGGCCATCTGGTTCTACAGGGAGACCCTGTCTGGGGGAAAAAAAAAAATAAGCAAAGCTTTAAAGCTTTTCCATAAACAAGGCATATGATTGTAAGGTTGTAGCCCACCTAAGTCAGGGATTTCAGGAAGCCGACTGAGGCAGAAGCTCCAAGAAGTAATTACCCTGGACTATGCTCCTGTGATCCAAGAAAAGTTGCTGCAATATCCTGCAATTATACCTCACCTGAGACCTGACCCAAGCCTCAGCCTCTCTGGAGCTGCTCCTACTGACACCAGTCACAGGTCCCCGTTTCCCTTGAGATGCTTCTCCTGATACCAACTGCAGACCCAGCTACCCCCAACCCCCCATCTCCTTGTCCCCACTTCCTTGTGTGTCTCGGTATAAAACTACCATTTGGGAGACATTCTAATGCTGGTCATCCTAATCCCAACACAGGCAGGCCTGCTGCCATGTCTAAAATAAAACATCCCCTGCCTTTTTAATTTTGAGGTAGAGTCTACCATGGTGATCTAAGGGGGGGCTGGAATTTCCTGGTTTTGAGAATCTCCTATCTTGGCCTCCAGGGTAGCTGGACTATAGTAATGTGCCACCATGTCCAGATCACTGCCCCCCCCTTCCCCAAGTTTTCTATTGTTCAGGCATAGTAGGGTTCACAACAGTGGCCTATCAACTACAAAGAAACTCTTACATCGCCAGTATCACCAATGCTGTATAAGATAGATGTGTGAAAGGCAGACAGCAATGAACTTTAGTGGCAATAGAAGCAAAGACCTTTAATATCACACAGCTTTAAGTAGGGAGATGTGTAAACACCTAAGCAGAGAATCTGCTTCAGTGAGAACTAAAATCTATCAGGATAGAGTGGCAGGGGCAATCTCTAAATGTCTATTAAGTTTAAAGATCACACCAGCCGAGCTGCATTTGACCATTAACAGACACCTGGTAACTTTGTACAACCGCAGACTGCATCTATATCTAAGTGTCTTTGAATGAGAGAAAGGTCAGTTTTCACATATGGGGTATGTCAGTTATAAAAGCAGCAGGCCTTCTGGGAGAGAAGAAATGAATAAGAACTTGAAGGATGAAGTATCAGAACAGGGAGCACACCAACACACGAACTATATAGCCAAATGACATCTGAACTTGATAGTTACATCAAGAGGTTGACCAGGGGTGGTGGTCGCACACCTTTAATTCTTGGGAGGCAGAGGCAGGTGGATCTCTGTGAGTTCAAGGCTAGCCTGGTCTACATAGTGAGTTCAAGGCCAGCTGGGGCTACAGGGACACCCTGCCTCAAAAAGACAAAACAAAAACAAAAAAAACTCATCAGTTTCAAAGCAGGTGTAATGACAGGGGGAGGGGGGCTCCCAAGGAACTATGGATAGCTAGTGGCCACTGATCACTGACCTAATGGCCACACACCCAGGAGTATATGGGCGGAACAAATTGGACTCAATGGATGATTGGGGGGAGGGGAAGACAAGGCTGAAGAGGGTAAGGAAGTGGAGGTGATCTGGGAAAAGTTACAGGAGAGGAGTAGGGATGAATATGGTCAAAATACATTGTATAAAACTCTCAAAAAATAAATAAATAAATCTCTCAAAGAATAAAAAGAAAATTGAAAACTATCATTAAAGAAGGCAGGTAAGCTAGTAGGCATCAAAACTTACTTTCTAATTAAGCCCAAAGTCACTTTAAAAAGCAGACCATCCTGTCCAATCACACCCATTCCATTGGCTCGTCCACAGCTGTCAATACAGACCATTTCTGGTTCCATGTCTTTATTAGCAACTACAAACTGTCCATAGATGAGATCTCCAACCTATAAGATATTAAGAAAAAAGAAAAGTTCACTTCTCTAAGCCGGTCCCTGCTATTGACTCTTTTCTACAGTTTTTTGTTTGGTTGGTTTATTTATTTTTGGTGAGAGGGCCTCCCTATAGCCCCCACTGGCCTGGAACTCACAGAGATCCACCTGCCTCTGCCTCCTGAATGCTGGGATTACAGGCTGCCATGCTCAGGGCCCCTGTAGCTTTGTACAATGGCTTAATAATACTGCTTTGGAGCTGAGTCTTGAAAACAGGAAAAATTAACACATCAATCCTCTCTTCAAACACCATAAAAACCTTCCAAATAGGAGCCATTTCAAGGCTTAAGAACATCTTCCCAGGTTTTACTGTCCAATTCACATACAGTTTACCTTGTATTTAAACATATTTAATCTTAGCAGTCAGTACAGATGTAAAACAGCATTGGTATTACTATAGAAAGTTATAGATTTGGACAGAGGAAGGGAAATTATTGGCATGCATATTCAAAATAAAATGGGACAAGAGAAATTCACAATTCATGAAGTACTACTTCATGAAATATGTGCTTTAAAATCAGAGCTGAACTTCCAAAATGATGAAACTGAAGGCTGGGTATGGTGGAGCAAGCCTTTAAGTGTAGAGGCAGGGGGGCAGGGAGTTTTCTATGAGTTCCAGGCCAGCCAGGGCTACATAGTGAAACCCCGTCTCAAAAAATCCAAAACAACAAAAGACAAAAATGAGTAAACAGAGTAAAATGGAATGTTCTCTTCATTCAATGTTAAGTACACACTGGTGCTGGTGGCTATAGGAACCGGAGAAAGTATGGCTGTACTACCTGGAAAGCCCAAATTGAAAACCTGTAGTAAGATTATTCATTCCTCTGTCAACCCCAAAGTCTTACAAAGAAGATGGAAAGATGGTTGATAATGCCAGTATACACCATCTGTCTGTCCTAACTCCCTAAACCTAACCCTGATTCCCATTGACATGATAGATAAGAGGGTTAACAAGACATAACCTTTCAGTTTGAAGAAACTTTCAGAGGAGAAGAATCAACACAACCCATGTAAAGTTAAGTATAGAGCTCTGAAGGAACTCTTGGCGCTATCAAAGATGCTTAGAAATCATCTTGGAGAACTGCAAGAAGAGCTTATGCTTTGGAGACAATTTGGGGGAATTTCTGGGGAAAGGATATTTTTCTTATTGTTGAAACCAGAAGATCCCATCATTACCTGCACATTTGGTCTGTTTCTTTTAGTTGCACCTTCAAATGCCAAGTAAGACAAAGACGCTGGCTCGCTGCCTCCAATATCAACTTTGAATATATCTCCAGATTTAGCTATTACTATACCAATCACGTGGTCTCCTTTCACTGGTACATACTACAAAAGAAAACAGGATTAAAGACCCACCATAAATGGCAAGAATATCATTGTAAAATGCCTTCAGCAAGTTTTATCATCTGTTTTGCTCTGGGTGGCCTCAACCAATCCTCTACTTCAAACTCCCCAGGATCCTTCCCAGTAAATCCCTAGCTTCTGTTGTAGGCAGGTCCAGTGGCATAAGAATCCTTACCAGGCAAAGAAGCCCATTCCACTAGACAACTTTCCTATAGGAAAGCTCTCAACTATTCTAAAAGAAATTTAACTGCCTGTCATTTCGACTCACTGTGAGTGGTTCTGCCTTCCAGAACTCCAAATGGCTCCCTAATTTTTGAGTTTTTTTATTTTTTTATTTTTTTATTTTTTTTTAATGTAAGTGAATCCTTGTCCTGCAATGCCTGTGGAGGTCAGAAGGGGGCATCGGATCCCCTGGAAGTGGAGTTCTGGATGGCTGTTAGCTGACGTAGGTTGTGGGTGCTAGGAACAGAAACCAGGTCCTCTGCAAGAGCAGCTGGTGCTCCTAACCACTAGGCCATCTCTCCAGCCCCACTGGTCACTGGCGTTTTGAAGACAAGGTGTACAGAAGTCTATCCCAGTCGCCCTTCTCAGTCTGTTTCTTTTGTCTATGGTTCCCGGAAAGGAGATGCAGGGAGGCCAAGCGACCCCAGTGGCTTTAGGCCTGTTACCCTCCCGCACGCAACGAGCCTTCCGATCTCGAATCCCCTCCGATCCCCATCTCCGGTAGCAGCGCCTCTCCGTCCTCACCCGCTTCTGTTGCGAGTCCACCCAGTACACGCCACCACCGCTGCCGCTCCCGGGCTCCTTGTGACGGAGACGCCCACACTTGGTGACCAGCAGGCAATCGCCGCAACGCCGCAAGCCGGGGCCACACACCACGCGCAGGCGCGAGGGCGCCGCCGCGTTCAAACGCAACGACTGCTCCCCGGCTCCGCTGTGGCCATCCACGTCCTCCTGGTCGGGCAACACAAGCTCCTCACCCGGGAGAACTAGCTGATTTAACACGGTGCTCACCGCCCGAGCCCGGCCGCGAGCACCTGACTCTGCCGCGACGGACATGACCATAGACATCGCACGATTTCCGGTACGTCACTTCCGCTTCTGTATCCGCTAGCCCGCTCCTCTGGGTTCTCCCTTTCCATCGGTGGTGGTTCTGCATATTGGGCTTTTGTCTGCGATGCGAACTGGTCGCTTCTGGCTCAGGGGCACACCTCTCCACCCCCAGGCAGCAATGAGCAGGTTTCTAGAGCCGTCGTCCCCTCTATCCACCGGTCAGTGTGAGAACTGCGCAGCCTAAGTCTTGAGCAGCCTTCACATCCGGTGCCGGGTACCTTTGCAAGGTAGTGTATGTGATGCCTCTTTTGTAGACTGAGGGACGCTGGGAATTGAACGCTGGGTTTACAGCTCTTCCCTTTGGACTTCGCCTATAGAAAGGTGACTTAACTTTTGCCAGGAGAGAAAACTTTCTTTTTCTAAGTAAAAAACTTGTTGGGGAAGCTACCTCTTTACATGGTGTAAAACACAAAGTATCTGTGTGGGTTTGTCTCCTTTGCTATGTTGTCAACTATAGTCCAGATCTTTTGTAGCTCAAGTTAACATGGTTTAAAACACAAAGAATAAAAGAAGAAAAAAAACAGTATCCATGTGCATTTGTCTCTGTTGCTATGTTTAGATCTTTTGTAGCTCAAGGTACCTAATATAATTTGGTATGTATTTCTCCCTAGTCAGTTTTTTTTTTTTTCCCCTCAACACATACTACATGAACCTTTTTGTTTGAGTTACTTCATGGCCTGGTAGAATCAATAACTCAGACCAATAGCACTGGCTAGTTTCTCTGTAGCACACTATAGTGAGAAAGAGTTAAATCTCAAATACAGGTATGTAAAGATTCAGTTTTCTGGCTTTGGGGGGGAGAGGTCTTACCTTAAACCAGCATTTCCCTATCAATTGGCATTGTCAATCGCTGCTTGATTTAATTTTCCCAGCAGTAGTGACTGAAGAGATGGCTCAGCAATTAAGAGCACTTGCTAGTCTTGCAGAAGACCTGGGTTCAAGTCCCAGCACTCATACTCATCTGTAACTCCAGCTCCAAGGATCCAGTGCCGTTTTCTGGCCTCCCTGGGTGCCAGGAACACATAGTTAACATACATTCATTCGGGCAAAACACTCATACACACAAAAGTAAAAAATAGAGTCCAGAGAGATGGTTCAGCAGGTGAAGGCACGTGTCACCAAGCTTGACAACCTGAGTGTGATCTCCAGAATCAGCATGATAGAAGAGCAGAACCGACTGCCACCAGCTGTCCTCTAACCTCCACATGCACACCATAACTCCCTCCCCTCCCCCCACAAATGTCTTAAAATTTAAGACGAGTAAAATGAATAAAGAAATTCTCCAGCAGCCATGAGAGCTTTTTGACAGTGGGAGGACATGACTGAACGGTATTTGCTGCTTATTTGCTTCCAAGGCGACTTTTTAGATGTAAAGGGGACTACAACAGACCAACACTGACGGTACAAATTCTGAAAGATGCTGGCTAGCCATTTACCCTGGGGTGGGTGTAGCAAGGCCAACCAAAATACAACACGTATTATAGTCAGATTGTTGATTGGTCCTTGTTTAGTGTCTGGAAGAAATTGTGCTCCTCTCGTCCCCACTTCAACCCAGCTTCTAAAGAGCCTAGAAAGAAGCCCACTTCGATTGGCAATGGCTTAAGGCTCTGCTTTTGGGATGTACAATGACCCGTGGGGAGGCAGAGTGTGAATAATTGTAATAGTGATGCACAGAGGAATGCCACATAGTGATGATGATCAAATTAGGAATCCTAGCCGGGCGTGGTGGCGCACGCCTTTAATCCTAGCACTCGGGAGGCAGAGGCAGGTGGATCTCTGTGAGTTCAAGGCCAGCCTGGTCTACAGAGTGAGTTCCAGGCCAGCTGGGACTACAGGGAGACCTGTCTCAAAAAGACCAAAAAAATTAGGAATCCTTTATTAATAGCCAGAGGTCAGAAAGGGGTAATGCCCCCAAAGAACTCTAGACCCCGAGGAGAAGCAGGACAGGGTTTATAAAGCTTAAAACCACAATTATATCATGCCAGCCACAAAGCCAATAACCATAGTTACACCAGACTAGGAGCAGGTCAGTTAGTTAACAAAGAGGTTTTCCGTTAACAAAGTTTTGATAAAAAACAAATTTCTTGGCCGGGTGTGGTGGCGCACTCCTTCAATCCTAGCACTCAGGAGGCAGAGGCAGGTGGCTCTCTGTGAGTTCAAGGCCAGCTTGGTCTACATAGAGTTCCAGGCCAGCTGGGGCTATGGGGAGACTCTGTCTCAAAAAAAAAAAAAAAAAAAAAAAAATCTCAGAATTGTAGAAATAATGGGCCCCATGGAGATGCAGGTATAGCTGGGTTCTATCTAGAGGCTACTTGTAAATCTCCCAGTATTGTAGAAACAATGTACACCCTGTGTGGGACATTCTGCCTGGCAGGCTGCATTGGGAGCAGTTGGCAATGATCAGCTAGAACAAAACAGTTTTGCCATTTCATATTGGTCCCAGGACTGGGCCTCGGCACCCACTCCCGGGTTGATACTGTAGTCTCCAGAAGAAATCAAGTCCAGATCTAGCACTTTTCTGTGGGCGCAGCATGTGACATCCACCTCACTCCTGGGAGACCAGAACCTAAATCCCCAAGAACTCCCAAGCTGGAGGCCGGAAGGGGCGGGCCCTGTAGGCATCTGAAACCGAATACACGCAGAGGGCGCCTAGTGGTAAAGAGGCTTGTGGCCTGTGCGGACTAGTCAAGGAGGCGAGGCGAAGCGAGGCGAGGTCCACGCGCGTCAGGTGGGAGTGGAGGATCGGCCTGCGCCCATGGGGTAGCCGCGCGAGCTCCTCTTTGTAGAGGCGGACACTGGTGGCGAGGACGCCATAAGGCTGTGCGCACGCGTGTGTGGGCGGCGCGGGGGTGGGGTGGGGCGTCGTCCTCGGGCCGACAGGCACGGGTTTCCCCTGAATGGCGGCTGGACCAGGCTTCCTCATTGCTGATGGTTTGCAGTGGAGGCCCGGAGTTCAGTGCCTCATTTGCCACTATGAAAGGTTGGACCTGAGCTAGCCTTCCAAACTCCGTAGTGCGCATGGGCACCGCCTTAGTGCGCATGGGCACCGCGTGCTCTTGGAGGCAGCTCTCTCCTTCCGCCTTGGTGGTTGCTGAACGCCTTTGTCTGCTGGGTGGTTATGACCCCCCCCCCCAACAAGTTACTCTTCAGGAAATGTTGCTCCTTTAGAAGTTGGAATGATGGTACCTCACATTTCCTTTTTATTGCCTATGATGTCACTAACAAAAGGAGCAACAACTCAACACTGGAGGCAGGGGCCCCCTCAGAACCTCACTCATTACCTCGACATAACCACAAGAAAGAATTTCATAGTGACACAAAGTAAGTTTACTGAATGAGCAGAAAGACAAAATGTACTTGAAGAGAGTCAAGTGAGGGTGTTCCATGTGCGATTTGGGGGGTCTTTAAAGCCACTGAATCCCGAAGAATAACCTTTTTCAACAGATGTTAGGACACCTGGATGTCATCATGCAAATGAAGTTGAAACTTCCATTTCATATGATAGATATTAGGAAAAATACGTATTTTTTTTTTTGTCTTTGAAGAAGAGGTTTTTTGTTTTTGGTTTTGGTTTTTTGTTTTTAGATATGCTCTGCAGGCTTGTAGCTGGAGGAGAAACTATTGGTAGGGATAAAACACTGATTGGGGGGGGGTCTAGGCTTGACTGGAAATTTTGTAGGAAATGCACAAAGCTTCAATAAAAATTGGCTTTGGTAAAAAAAAAAACACTGATCAAAACTATCCTTATACACAGGTCACAAGAGATTACACATAAAGCACAGTTCAATAGCCACTTTTTAATTGGTTTTAAATTTTTATATGTGTGTGTCTATACATGCAGGTGTCTGGGGAGGCCAGAGAGGGTGTCCAGATCCCTTGGAGCTAGAGTTACAGGAGGTTGTAAGCTGATAACTAGGACATTGGGAATCAGACTCAGGTCCTCTGCATGAGCAGCATGTTCCCCTAACTGCTGAGCCATTTCTCCGGCCCCCTCGTTAGCCATTTTTAATAATCTCATTTGTGATGTTTCTCAGAAAGGGGTCAGGTCAGTTATATTGCAAACTCATGGCACTCAGGGAGAAGCAGATCAGAACCAAGAGGATGAGGGACCTTCCCTTCTCATGTTCCATTTATTTTCCTAACTAGCTATCCTACCTTAGTGAGGGCAGGGTTGGGGTTTTTTGCCCCCTATTAGACATTGTGAGCTTTTGCTCTGAGCAGGTTTTGCCCTAAATCAGTCAGGCAAGCTGAACCCTGGTCTCTTCTCTGGAAGAATTCAGTGTCTCCACAGGAAGATGCTCAGTGTTATGATGTCAGTAACAAGCTGATAAAGAGCATAGTCTATCTCCATTCCTAGTATAGGAAGGAAGGTGGGGGGGTGTCAAAATATTTGCCCTAAAAGCTTTTACATGAACCTTAGATAGTTTTAGTTTGCTGCTTTCTGAAAATTAAAAAGGAAATACACAGTAATGATAAAAGACGTGAAGGAATTGTTAGCGTCTTATTCAAGTACAGGATTTAATCTATAATTGGTCACAGTTATCACTACACAAAAGGGACTAGTTGCTACACAGGTGTTTAATCACACACACAAAAACTTCTCAAACACAGGACTTGTAGAAACATTAACTGTGTTTGCAATTTCACAAAATAAATGGATTCTCCATTTCACGCACCCCCCCCCCTAAATCTGGAGTTCTGTTATCAGCTGGTAATAGATTCTCTTTTTTTTTTCCTCTTTTTTATTGAACTTTTATGTGTTTTGTACATAATTTTTCAGCAAAATTTTTTTAAAGTGGTAAGAGAACTCATACATCAAAGGGAAAATACTTACTAATCATAACTTAATAAAGGGCTTGCACCTATAATCCATAAAGTATCTTTTTTTTTTTTTTTTTAGTCTTTTTGAGACAGGGTCTCCCTTTAGTCCTAGGTGGACTGGAGTTCCTTCTGTAGACCAGGATGGCCTTGAACTCACAGAGATCCGCTTGCCTCTGCCTCCTGAGTGCTGAGATTAAAGGTGTGTGCCACCATGCCCTGCCATAAAGCATCTTTTTGTTTTTTTTTTTTTGGTCTTTTTGAGACAGGGTCTCCCTGTAGCCCCAGCTGTCCTGGAACTCACTCTGTAGACCAGGCTGGCCTTGAACTCACAAAGATCCACCTGCCTCTGCCTCCCAAGTGCTAGGATTAAAGGGATGGGCCACCACGCCCGGCGGCATCTTTTTTTTTTTTTTTAAAAAGAAAAGCCCAAGAATACAACTCGACAGCTTGTCTTTAGAAGCTAGTAGGAAACATACAAAGTTAGATGGACTGTTCCATCCTCTCGGTGTCTGTAAGTAAACTGATCTTTAGCCAAAGAACTGGGGCTCCTAATGGCTCTTGTCCAGCTAGTTCCCAGTTGTCAGCCAGGCTGGACTGCCATAAAGTATCTTACAACTCAACTATGAATACAACGAATAGGTTCAGGGCCAGTAAAATGGCTCAGTGAGTAAAGGTTGTTTTACAACCTTGTTGCCAAGGTTGACAACCTGAGTTTCATCCCCAGGATCCACATGAAGAAAGGCGAGAACTAAATCCCACAAGTTGTCCTCTGAACTCAGGAGAAGGAAGGTGGTAGGTCAGAGATCCCTCAGAACGGCCTGATATGAAGAATTTCACAGAAAGGGGAGGCAAGTGTTCCCTTAAGCCAAACATAGCCTATAAGGGTTTGGTGCTAGGATCCACAAATGAAGGACACCATACATGGTGGGTTTGTTTTTTTTTTTTTTATGTGTGTGTGTGTGATTATGTTACTTCACTTAGCATAACAGCTTCCGGTTCCATCCATTTACCTGCAAAATTCATTATATCGTCTTCCCTTATTGCTACATAGGGCTCCACTGTGTAGATGTACCATATTTTCATTATCCACTCATTAATTGAGGGACACCTGGGTTGGTTCCAGCTTTTTGCTTATTGTGAAAAGAGCTGCAATAAACATGGTTGTAATGTATGTATGTAGCCATAGGATGTATACCCAAGAGTGGTATGGCCGGATCAAGTGAGGTTTTTTGTTTTGTTTTGTTTTCCAGACAGTCTCCCTTTAGTCCCAGCTGGCCTGGAAATTGCCGTGTAGACCAGGCTGGCCTTGAACTCCCAGAGATCCACCTGCCTCTGCCTCCTTAGTGCTGGGATTAAAGGCGTGCGCCTCCAGGCCCGGTCTAAGATCGTTCTTAGCTGCTATGTGGGTGCTGGGAATCAAACCCAGGTCCTCTGCAAGAGCAGCCAGTGCTCTTAATCGCTGAGCCATCTCTCCATCTCCTCATTTTGAGTTTTTGTTTGTTTGTTTGTTTGTTTGTTTTTGCAGTTCTTAGCCTCAGCCTTTAACGGCTGTGCTATCCCCACAGCCCCATTTTGAGTTTTTTAAAAGTTCTTCATACTGGGGCTGGAGAGATGGCCTAGCGGTTAAGAGCGCCGACTGCTCTTGCAGAGGACCCGGGTTCGATCCCCAGCACCCACAATGGTGGCCAAGAACCGTCTGAAGCTCCAATTCCAGGACCAGTTCCAGGGGAATCCGATGCCCTCTTCTGACCTCAGCGGCATTGCACGACACAGGTGCACAGACCTGCATGCAGACAGTAATTGATACACATACAGAAATAAATAAAATAAAATAAAAAAGTTCTCCATACTGCTTCCCATAGAGGTTGCATGAGCCTGCATTCCCACCAGAAGTGGATGAGTGTTCCCCTTTCCTCATAGCCTCTCCAGCATTTGGTATCCTTTGTTTTCTTGAATCATAGCCAGTCTTACCAGGGTAAGATGAAATCTTAAAAGTGGTTTTGGCACTTGGGAGGCAGAGGCAGGCGGATTTTTGTGAGTTCAAGGCCAGCCTGGTCTACAGAGTGAGTTCCAGGACAGCTGGGACTACAGGGAGACCCTGTCTCAAAAAGACCAAAAAAAAAAAAAAAAAGTGGTTTGGGCTGAGAGTGGCCCTCGGGTAGGCGTTAACGAGCACCGCTCTTATAGAGGACCCGGGTTCGATCCCGAGCACCCACATGGGGCCGAGAACCGTCTGAACTCCAATTCCAGGAGAACTCAGTTCCCAGGGGGAATCCGAGACCCTCTTCTGACCTCCGCGGCATTGCACGACACGGGTGCACACACACACCGCATGCAGGACAGTGACATCCAGTACACATACCGAAAATAAAATAAAAAAAAAATTTTTTTTTTTAAAGTGGTTTATTTTTTCATTTTTCTTTTTTTTTTTTTTTTTGGTCTTTTCGAGACAAGGTCTCCCTGTAGCCCCAGCTATCCTGGAACTCACTCTGTAGACCAGGCTGGCCTTGAACTCACAAAGATCCGCCTTCCTCTGCCTCCCGAGTGCTAGGATTAAAGGCGTGCGCCACCACGCCTAGATTAATTTGCTTTTTCTTAATTATTGGCAACACTGAACACTTTTTAAAATTTTTATTTATTTATATATCTAGCTATTTTTAAAATGTATTTATTTATTTTTGACAATTACTGAGGATTCTTTATTCAATGACATCAAATTAATAGTGAAGAAAAGGATTGAGGATATAGCTAAGTAGATGAATATTCACCTGGTATTCATGAGGCCCTCAGTGCAAATTCCAGTACATAAATATATAAATTAAAAAAAAAAAAACACCCTGAAAAAAACCGAAGTAGAATACAGTAATAAAGACTAAGTAACTTTGCCAAAAGCTTGGTATATTTTTTTTTAAGCTTGGTGTATTTTTTTAACTTTTATTTTATTTATTTATTTATGTGTATGAATGTATTATCTGTGTGTAGGTTTGTGCACCTGTGTTGTGCAATGCCGCAGAGGTCAGAAGAGGGCGTCGGATTCCCCTGGAACTAGAGTTCTCCTGGAATTGGAGTTACAGATGGTTCTCAGCTGCCATGTGGGTGCTGGGGATCGAACCTGGGTCCTCTGCAAGAGCAGTCGGTAGGCCATCTCTCCAGCCCCTAAGCTTGGTGTATTTTATAATGTCCTGTTTTTTATGATTTAAAAAATATAAGGTATCGATATACTGTATGTAGTAACTGGACCACAGTAATTAGTATTTGGTGCTCGGGGTACAGAGGTTAACCACACGGAAGTCTATATTTGGAGAATCCAGTTTATGTTAATAGGACTAGTTGCCCACCTTATTTTATCAAGTAGGGACAGGCAGTATATGTTTGCCGATGACATAAAGGTATCTGAAACAATATTAGGAAAAACTGTACAGGTACAAATTCAAGGAATTATATCCAATACTTAACTCTGCAAAAGGATTTTTATACATATTTGTTGTATCTCATCAGAATGAAAAGAGACTTTTTCCTACCTTTGCATTTGCTGGGAAGATATTCCTTATTAAAAAGACTGCTGACACTGGGGAAGAAGAGACGAGATAGCAAATCCAAACAATGGATATAATAACTTTATAGGAGTTATAGTAATTTATGATCAGGTATACATTATTTTCATATGGTAATATCACCAGCTTGAAGCAGAATTTAACAAGTTACTTATATTAAAACATTTTTATATTATTTAACCAAAGGTATTTGTAAATTTTTTAAAAATTTTTATGTATTTTCTATGTGTATGAATGTACTGTCTGCACGTAGGTTTGTGCACCCGTGTCGTGCAATGCCGCAGAGGTCAGAAGAGGGTGTTGGATTCCCCTGGAACTGGAATTCTCCTGGAATTGGAGTTACAGATGGTTCTCAGCCACCATGTGGGTGCTGGGGATCGAACCCAGGTCCTCTGCAAGAGCAGTTGGCGCACTTAATTGCTAGGCTATCTCTCCAGCCCCAACCAAAGCTTTTTGAAGAAAAGGTGCTTATTAAGCATTTAGTGAAATAAGGCAGACCCTTTCATGGTGCAAGTAGCAATCATAAGAACAGTTTTGAGGGGGCTGGAGAGATGGCCTAGTGGTTAAGAGCACTGACTGCTCTTGCAGAGGACCCAGGTTCAATCCCCAGCACCCACATGGTGGCTGAAAACCATCTTTAACTCCAATTCCAGGGGAATCCGATGCCCTCTTCTGACCTCTGAGGCATTGCATGACATGGGTGCACCAACCCACATGCAGACAGTACATTCATACACATACGAAAATAGATAAAAAAAAAAATTTTTTAAAAGAACAGTTTTGAGACTTCTACTTTATAAATAATTAGTATTTGCATAGTTTTATTCACAGATACACACATTGTCTTATAGAACTACATCTTATTTCCATTATGAATTATGGCTATTCTATTGACGTTCTAAAAATAAGTTAAAAGCAAGATGATGTATTAATTGATAAATAATTCCATTTAACTAATAAATTACAAAAATACAACAAGGTTAAGTATTTTCTGATTAAATTTTACTGTGATTTATGAAAAGGGGAAAAGCTATTGTTGACATATAGAAGGCATTTAGAAAGTTAAAATTTTTGCTATCAACATATGGAACAAAGGGGGATATGTATAATATAATTAATGTACCAGCTGTGAAGATGAAAATAAAAATTTGTTGTTGTTGTTGTTTTGTTTTGAGACAGGGCCTCCCTAGAGCCCCAGTTGACCTTGATGTCACAGAGATCCACAAGCCTCTGCTTTCCAAGTGCTAAAATGAAAAGAGTGTGTCACATGTTTGACTGGAAATTCAGTATTTTCATTATAAGATAAAGTGTAGTATACATTTCTCTTTTTCATGTAGCAGCTGGACCCTGAATTCTGCATTGTTTTCCCTGTTTCCTTCGAAGGTGAGCAAAACTCCCCTTTTGTTTTTTCCCCAGGCTGAGGTACTTGAGGCCTTACCTAGTTTGGATCCTTAAAGTACTTTACTTTTAAAACATTACTTTCAATTTCACACCCTATTTTAAAATCCCATGTTCTTATATAGAGGAGGCCATGATCAGCTCACTCTGACTGGCTGACAAAATACAGAAAGCTTAAATAAAAGACTTGCCTTGTATTGGAAAGGTTTTACTCTATAAATGTTCAACTACAATGCCAATAATTTAATTAATAAAAAAAATCCAGTAGTTTAAAGGTCGTATTTAATATGATTAGCTCCTACTAGTATGTTCTTTAGTATGTAATAATCAACTTTGGTGCAGATTTTTTTTTCCCAATATAAACATATCATTTGTTCTATAATAGTTTCAGAAAACAAAACAAAGATCTTGCAGTTTCCTAAGAAAATTTCTAAGTACATAATTCTCATGTAAGGCACTTCTATTCATTTTCAAATATACATTTCATAAAATGTTTTAAATTTTCCTTATAATTAAGTCTTTGTAAGTTAGTGATACTGCTACTTCAAGTAAAACTTTATTACGTACTCAATTTTGGCGTGATTGCCACAAGGATCTTCACCTCTGAAAAGAATGGAGAATGGGCAACAAGTTCTGTGTAAGAAAAACTTAATGCACATATTCTTGGTCTTTTAGATTTAGAGAATTGGAAATGTTTTATCTTGTTGATCTTGTTCAAGAATTTTGAAATCTTCCAAAGGAAGATTACTTAAGGCCGTTGGTAAAAGGGGTTCTGATGTGCCCTTAGGTAACATATTATTTGCTTCTAAATTCTTCACAAAGCAAGTGGCTTTGATCCATCTTCAAGTTGCTCTGCGTTCTTTTTGTGGGCAAGTTTTCAGTTTTCTTAAGCTTGCTATTTCCGGGGCTGGAGAGATGGCCTAGTGGTTAAGAGCGCCGACCACTCTTACAGAGGACCCGGGTTCGATCCCCAGCACCCACATGGCGGTTGAGAACCGTCTGAAATTCCAGTTCCAGGAGAACTCCAGTTCCAGGGGAATCCGATACCCTCTTCTGACCTCCGCAGCATTACACGACATAGGTGCACACACCTGCATGTAGACAGTACATTCATACACATACCAAAATAAAAAAAAAATTTTTTTAATTAAATAAAAATAAATAAATAAATAAATAAAAAGCTTGCTATTTCCTTTTCCAGTTTAATTATTCTCTTTTTTGCCTCCGAGGATTCCTAAAGGCATAACTGTGTTCGAGTAGTACTTGCTGGTTACTGCTTGACTTTAAATTAGATGGTCCGCTTGGAGTAAAACTGTCATTTTCCTTCAAAAGATTCTTTGATTTGAGTTTCATTGACTTTACATGGGTGCAGAAATCAAAAATAGTTGGAACAGCATCCATTTTAAGTTGTCGAGTTTGTCCTATTAGGTCAAAACAAGAGGCTTCAAAATGTTTTAAACAGAGGAAAGTGTTTTCCTGACACAAAATTTTTGCGCCCGACCAGACGAACCCATACTTTTCTTCTTTTAGGATCTAAAGGAAACCTTCCTTTTCTCTTTATTAATATATCTATTTATTTTTTATGTGTATGATTGTATGGTCTGCATGTAAGTTGGTGCGCCCATGTCGCGCAATGCCTTAGAGGTCAAGAGGGCGTCGGATCCCCCCTGGAACTGGAGTTAAAGACGGTCTTAGCCGCATGGGTCCTCTGCAAGAGCAGTTGGAGCTCTTTTTTTTTTTTTTTTTTTTTTTTT
>VZQC01006044.1:3545767-3565375 GCA_009823505.1 Rhizomys pruinosus | reverse complement strand
TTTTTTTTTTTTTTTTTTTTTTTGCTTTTGTAGTTTTTAAAATTTATTTATTTATTTACTTATTTGGTCTTTTCAAGACAGGGTCTCTCTGTAGCCCCAGCTGTCCTGGACCTCACTCTGTAGACCAGGCTGGCTTTGAACTCACAAAGATCCGCCTGCCTCTGCCTCCCAAGTGCTAGGATTAAAGGCGTGTGCCACCATGCCTGGCTTTAAAATTTATTTTTATGTATATGAGTGAATTGTCTGGATGTATGTCAGTGCACCCATGTCGTGTAATACCACAGAGATCAAATGCAGGTCGGATTGCCCTGGAACTGGAGTTAAAGCATACTTGTCAGGTGCCATGTTGGTGCTAGGAATCAACCCAGGTCCTCTGCAAGAGCAGACAGTGCTCTTAACTGCTGAGTCATCTCTCTAGTCCCACACCTTTCTAGTTAATGTACTCATTTTGTTGTATGGCTTGTATGTATGTGTGGCACAGGTAGCTATCTGTGAGATCAAGGTTAACATGGTCAACATATCAAGCTCCAGGCCAGGGTACAGGGTACAAACAAAAAAGTACCATGAGTATAAGATGACTAAGCAAAAAGCAAGTTCTTTTATCACAGCTCTGTAGGTACCAAAAGTAGCTGAAATTTGCTGGATCGAATCAAGAAGTTTATTACTTCAAAGACAGAAAACATAAAGAGTGGTAGGTGTGGTGGTCCATGCTTCCGGGACTTACTGACACTTTTAGGTTGCTGGAGAAAATTGTTCATTGAGAAGAATCTCCTGGAGGCCTCTACCACAGAACACTAAAGAAAAACTTTCTGGCTACCAAAGTAGGTTAGGGTAGAGTTGGCAGGAGTCTTGAACACACTAAGCTCAGGAAGCAAACTCCATTCCTTGTACAATGCCTCTTCTGGGCCGTCTGTATACTAAGTTTACTGTCATGTTAAATAGCACAGGAAAAAATTTTTAGAGATCCAGATCCATCCTATTAGAGCAGTCAGTGAAAAGTGACTTTGGAGCAGAGGCAACATATTGATAAATAATAGAATGAAGTTATAAGACTTAACATCAGTGTAATGCCCAGAATCCAAGACCCTCACAGACCACCAGGAGACACCACACCGATGCAAAAGCAGAGAATCTTTTATTCAGCAAGCTCGAGCTCAGGCCATCCCCATACCTGGTGCAGCAGGACTGGGAAGAGCCCCGAGACTCCCTAGGAACACTCTTTTAAAGGAAGAAACCACAAGGGGGGGATATCCATGCCGGCCCCCTGCAGTTTATTTTTAACCTTGTGGCAGTTCCCCTTCTTGCCTGGGGTGGGGGCCCCTGGGTGATGTTTCAGACTCACAGTACTTCACAGTAACAGCAGTGAGACAGAGCCTTGCCCAAGCCCAGATGACTTCTCTGGAGAAAAATACTGGACATAAAAAACTGATACATAATCTCAATGTGTGCTATTTGATAATATATTGTTATTGGTGCTTATGTTAACATTGTAATAATTCTATCCAGGGCAACTTTTCAGGAAAAGACAATAAAAATTATCAATAAGAGAAAGGAAGAAGCAAAATTACATATATTTGCAGGTCTTATGATCTGACATAGAAGATGGGGGTCAAGATATGTGTCCTAAAGAGTCCTAAGGTATCCAGGTGTGGTGGCACATGCCTTTAATCCCAGCACTTGGGAGGTAGAGGCAGGCGAATCTCTGTGAGTTCAAGGCCAGCCTGGTCTACACAGTGAATTCTAGGACAGCCAGGGCTACAGGGAGACCCCGTCTCAAGAAAGACCAAAAAAAAAANGCTTTTACATGAACCTTAGATAGTTTTAGTTTGCTGCTTTCTGAAAATTAAAAAGGAAATACCACAGTAATGACTAAAAGAACGTGAAGGAATTGTTAGCGTCTTATTCAAGTACAGGATTTAATCTATAATTGGTCACAGTTATCACTACACAAAAGGGACTAGTTGCTACACAGGTGTTTAATCACACACACAAAACTTTCTCCAAACACGGACTTGTAGATAACAAATTAACTGTTGGTTTGCAAATTTTCACAAAAAAATGGATCTCCATTTCACGCACCCCCCCCCCTAAATCTGGAGTTCTGTTATCAGCTGGTAATAGATCTCTTTTTTTTCCCCTTTCTATTGAACTCTTTATGTGTCTGTTGGACATAACCTCTTTTCAGCAAAATTTTTTAAAGACATGAGAAGAGATCTCATACATCAAAGGGAAAATACTTACTAATCATAACTTAATAAAGGGCTTGCACCTATAATCCATAAAGTATCTTTTTTTTTTTTTTAGACTTTTTGAGACAGGGTTCCCTTAGTCCTAGGTGGACTGGAGTTCCTTCTGTAGACCAGAATGGCCTAGAACTCACAAAGAATCCCGCTTCCTGCCTCCTGAGTTCGCTGGAGATTAAAGGATGTAGGCCCTAGCCCTGCCATAAATCATCTATTGTTTTTTTTTTTGGTCTTTTGAGGACAGAGTCTCCCTGTAGCCCAGCTGTCCGAGAACTCACTCTGTATGTAGAACAGGATGGCCTAGAATTCACAAAGATTCGCCTACCTATGCCTCCCAACTAGGATAAAGTGGATGCCGCCCACAACAGCCCGGTCGGCACTTTTTTTTTTTATTTTAAAAGAAAAGCCAAGAATACAACATCGACAGCTTATTTTTAGAAGCTAGTAGGAAACATACAAAGTTAGATGGACTGTTCCATCCTCTCGGTGTCTGTAAGTAAACTGATCTTTAGCCAAAGAACTGGGGCTCCTAATGGCTCTTGTCCAGCTAGTTCCCAGTTGTCAGCCAGGCTGGACTGCCATAAAGTATCTTACAACTCAACTCAGAATACAACGAAAGGTCAGGCCGAGTACAATGGCTCAGTGAGTAAAAGGTTGTTTTACAATACCTTGTTGCCAGGTGACAACCTGAGTTCTCATCCAGGATCCACATGAAGGTAATGGCGAGAAACTAATCCACAGAAGTTTTCTCTGAAACTCAGAGACTAGGTGACACGCGTGGTAGGTCAAGATCCCTCAGAGGACCTGATAATGATGAACTTACGAAAGGGATCGGGCACAGTGTTCCCTAAGCCAAACATAGGCTCATAAGGGTTTGGTGCTAGCATTCATAAATGAAGGACACCATACATGGTGGGTTTGTTTTTTTTTTTTATGACTGTGGTGTAGTATTTCATGGTTACTCGAACTTAGCATGACAGCCACGGCCATCCATTACCTGCAGAAATTCATATATCGTCTTTCCTATTGCTACAATAGGGCTCCACTGTTAGAGGTCTGTATCGCATTTTCATTATCCACTCATTAGTGGAGGGACACCTGGGTTGGTCCCAGCTTTTTGCTTATTTGAAAAGAGCTGAATAAACATAGATGTGTATGTATCTCTGCGGTAAGATTTGTCTTGTGGGTATACCCAGAGGAGTGGTATGGCCGGCGATCAAGAGAGGTTTTCTGGTGTTGTGGTCTGGTCTTTCCGGACGACTCCTTAGTCCTCAGCTGGCTGGCAAATTGCCGTGTAGAACCCAGGCTGGCCTGAACTCCCAGACACCCGACCTGCCTCTGCTCCTTAGTGCCTGATCTCAAGGGGTGCGACCTCCAGGCGGTGTCTAAGAATCGTTCTTTAGCTGCTATGTGGTGCTGCGAACCTCATACCAGGCTCCTCTGCAAAGATGCAGAGGCCAGCTGCTCTTAGATCGCTGAGCCATCTCTCCCATTCCTTCATTTTGTGTTGTGTTTGTTTGTTGTTTGTTTGTTTATGCAGTTCTAGCCATCAAGGCCTTTAACGGCTTGCATACCCCACAGCCCGCCCGCAACCATTTTAGTTTTTTAAAAGTTCTTCATACTGGGGCTGGAGAGATGGGCCTAGCGGTAGAGCGCCGACTGCTCTTGCAGAGGACCCGGTGTTCGATCCCCAGCACCCACCAATGGTGGCCAAGAACCGTCTGAAGCTCCAATTCCCAGACCAGTTCCAGGGAACCGATGCCCTCTTCTGACATACAAGGGCATTGCACCACACAGTGCAAGACCCTGTGCAGCAGACAGTAATTAACACATACAAAATAAATAAAAATAAAATAAAAAGTCTCCATACTGCTCCCATAGAGGCATGAGCCTGCATTCCCACCAGAAGGTGGAGTTGAGTGTTCCCCTTTCGCTCATAGCCTTCTCCAGATTTGGTTCCTTTGTTTTCTGAATCATAGCCGCTCTTACACAGGCTAAGAATGGGAAATCCTTAGAAAGTGGTATTTGGCACTTGGGAGGCAGACGCACGGGCGGAACTTTTGTGAGATCAGGCCAGCCTTATCTACATAAAACTTCCAGGCCAACCAGGGCTAAAAGGGAGACCCTTGTCTCAAAAAGACACAAAAAAAAAAAAAAAACAAGTGGTTTGGGCTGAGAGATGGAACCACTAGCGGTACAGGCGACCCGAACCGCTCTAAGAGCGACCGGGTTCGATCCCGACGCACCCACATGGTGGCCGGAACCGTCTGAAACTCCATCCAATTCCAGGAGAACTCAGTTCCAGGGGGAATCTGAGACCCTCTTCTGACGCCCGCCGGCATTGCACGACACGGGTGCACACACACACCGCCATGCCAGACAGTACATCCCAGTACACATACCGAAATAAATAAAAAAAAAATTTTTTTTAAAGTGGTTTTTATTTTCATTTTTCTTTTTTTTTTTTTTTTTGGGCTTTTCGAGACAAGGTCTCCCTGTAGCCCCCAGCTACCTGGAACTCACTCTGTAACCAGGGCTGACCTTGACACTCACAAAGAATCCGTTCCTCTTGCCCTCCCGGAGGCCTTAGGATTAAAGGCGTGCGCACCCACGCCGTAGATTAATTTGCTTTTTCTTAATTATTTGCAACACTGATACACTTTTTAGAAATTTTATTCTTATATTAGCTATTTAAAATGTATTTATTTATTTTGAAATTACGAGGATTCTTTACTTCAATGACATTCAAATTAATAGTGAAGAATAGGATTGGATATAGCTAAGTACGAGAATATTCACCTGTATCTCATGAGGCCCAGTGCAAATTCCGATCACATAAATATATAAATATAAAACAAAACAAAAAAAAAAACACCTGAAAAAACCAAGTAGAATACAGCTAATAAGAGTAAGTAACTTTGCCAAAAGCTTGGTATATTTTTTTTTAAGCTTGGTGTATTTTTAACTTTATCTTATTTATTTATTATTTTTTTTTTTTTTTTTTTTTTTTTTTTTTTTTTTTTTTTTTTTTTTTTTGCAATGCCGCAGAGGTCAGAAGGACGGGCGTCGGATTCCCCTGGGACTAGAGTTCTCCCTGGAATTGGACGTTACCAGATGGATTACAGCTGGCCATGTGGGCTGTGGGATCGAACCTGGTCCTATCTGCAGAGCAGTCGGTAGCCCATCCTCCAGAACCCACTAAGGCTTGCGTTGTATTTTGCTAATGGCTGTTTTTTTTTTTTATGATTTGAAAAATATAACAGCGCGTACGATATACTGTATGAAGTACTGGAACCACAGTAATATTTGGTGCTTGGGGTACAGGGGTTAACCACATGGAAGTCTATATTTGGAGAATCCAGTTTATGTTAATAGGACTAGTTGCCCAACTTTATTTTATCAAGTAGGGACAAGCAGTATATGTTTGCTGATGACATAAAGGTATCTGAAACAATATTAGGGAAAACTATACAGGAACAAATTCAAGGAACTACATCCAATCATCCAATACTTCACATCTGCAAAAGGATTTTTATACATATTTGTTGTATCTCATCAGAATGAAAAGAGACTTTTTCCTACCTTTGCATTTGCTGGGAAGATATTCCTTATTAAAAAGACTGCTGACACTGGGGAAGAAGAGACGAGATAGCAAATCCAAACAATGGATATAATAACTTTATAGGAGTTATAGTAATTTATGATCAGGTATACATTATTTTCATATGGTAATATCACCAGCTTGAAGCAGAATTTAACAAGTTACTTATATTTAAAAACATTTAATTATTAACCAAGATTGAGAATTTTTTAAACTCCTTTTATGTATTTTTCTATGTGATGAATGTACTGTCTGCACGTAGGTTTGTGCCCGTTGTCGTGCAATGCCGCAGAGGTCAGAAGAGGGTGTTGACCCCTGGAACTGGAATTTTTTTTTTTTTTTTTAAGATGGTTCTCAGCCACCATGTGGGTGCTGGGATCGAACCCAGGTCCTCTGCAAGAGCAGTTGGCCACTTAATTGTAGGCTATCTCTCCAGCCCCAACCCAAAGATATTTTGAGAAAAGGTGCTTATTAAGCATTTAGTGAAATAAGCCAGACTCTTTCATGGTGCAAGTAGCAATCATAAGAACAGTTTTTGAGGGGGCTGGAGAGAGCCCTAGTGGTTAAGAGCACTGACTGCTCTTGCAGAGGACCCAGGTTCAATCCCCAGCACCCCATGGTGGCTGAAAACCATCTTTTAACTCCAATTCCAGGGGAATCCGATGCCTCTTCTGACCTCTGAGGCATTGCATGACATGGGTTGCACCAACCACATGCAGACAGTACATTTCCACACACATACCGAAATAGATAAAAAAAAAAATTTTTTAATAAGAACAGTTTTGAGACTTCTACTTTATAAATAATTAGTATTTGCATAATTTTCCACAGACTACCAACACATTGTCTTACAGTACTACATCTTATTTCCATTATGAATTATGGCTATTCTATGTGACTTTCTAAAAATAAGTTAAAAGCAAGATGTGTTAATCGATATATAATTCGATTTAACTAATAAATTACAAAAATACAACATTAAATACTTTCCGACTAAATTTTACTGTGATTTATGAAAAGGGGGAAAACTATTGTTGACATATAGAAGGCATTTAGAAAAGTTAAAATTTTTGCTCAACATATGCGACACAAAGGGGGATATGTAAAAAAATTAATGTACAGCTGTGAAGATGAAATAAAAATTTGTGTTGTTGTGTTTTGTTTGAGAACAGGGCCTCCCTAGAGCCCCAGTTGACCTTGATGTCACAGAAGATCCACAGCCTCTGCTTCCAAGTTGCTAAAATGAAAAGAGTGTGTCACATGTTTGACTGGAAATTCAGTATTTTCATTATAAGATAAAGTGTAGTATACATTTCTCTTTTATCACTGTAGCAGGCTGGACCTGAATTCTGCATGTTTTGCCCTGTGTCCTTAGAAGGTGAGCCAACTCCCCTTTTGGTTTTCCTAGGCTGAGGTACTTGAGGCCTTACCTAGTTTGGACCCTTAAAAGTACTCTTACTTTTTTAAAAAACTTACTTTCAATTTTCCACCACCCTATTTAAAATCCCATGTTCTTATATAGAGGAGGCCATGATCAGCTCACTCTGACTGGCTGACAAAATACAGAAAGCTTAAATAAAAGACTTGCCTTGTATTGGAAAGGTTTTACTCCATAAATTTTCAACTACAATGCCAATAATTATAATTACAAAAAGATCCAGTAGTAAAGGTGCGTATTCTTAATATGATTACTCCTACTAGTATGTTTTTTAGTATGTAGTATCAACTTTGTTGCAGATTTTTTTTCCCAATATAAACATATCATTTGTTCTATAATAGTTTCAGAAAAACAAAACAAAGATTCGTTGCAGTCCTAAGAAAATTTCTAGGTACATAATTCTCATGTAAGGCACTTCTATTCATTTTCAAATAACATTCATATAAATGTTTTAAAATATTCACTTATAATTAAGCTTTGTAGTAGTGAACTGCTACTTCAAAGTAAAACTTATTACGTACTCAATTTTGGCATGATTGCCACAATGCTCTTCACCTCTGAAAAGAACGGAGAATGGGCAACAAGTTCTGTGCAAGAAAACCTTAATGCACATATTCTTCTTCTTTTAGATTTAGAGAATTGGAAATGTTTTTTTCTTGTTGATCTTGTTCAAGAATTTTGAAATCTTCCAAAGGAAGATTACTTAAGGCCGTTGGTAAAAGGTGTTCTGATGTGCCCTTAGGTAACATATTATTTGCTTCTAAATTCTTCACAAAGCAAGTGGCTTTGATCCATCTTCAAGTTGCTCTGCGTTCTTTTTGTAGGCAAGTTTTCATTTTCTTAAGGCTTGCTATTTGCCGCGGGTTGGAGAGATGGGCCTAGTGGTTAAGAGCGCCGGACCCACTCTTACAGAGGACCCGGGTTCGATCCCCAGCACCACATGGCGGTTGAGAACCATCTGAAATGCCAGGTTCCAGGAGAACTCCAGTTCCAAGGGAATCCGATACCCTTTCATGACCTCCGCAGCATTACACGACACATAGTGCACACACCTGCATGTAGACAACATTCATACACATACCAAAATAAAAAAAAATTTTTGAATTAAATAAAAATAAATAAATAATAAATAAAAAGCTTGCTATTTCCTTTTCCAGTTTAATTATTCTCATTTTTTGCCTCCGAGGTTCCTAAAGGCATAACTGTGTTCGAGTAGTACTTGCTGGTTACTGCTTGACTTTAAATTAGATGGTCCGCTTGGAGTAAAACTGTCATTTTCCTTCAAAAGATTCTTTGATTTGAGTTTCATTGACTTTACATGGGTGCAGAAATCAAAAATAGTTGGAACAGCATCCATTTTAAGTCGTCGAGTTTGTCCTGTTAGGTCAAAACAAGAGGCTTCAAAATGTTTTGAACAGAGGAAAGTGTTTTCCTGACACAAAATTTTTGCGCCCGACCAGACGAACCCATACTTTTCTTCTTTTAGGATCTAAAGGAAACCTTCCTTTTCTCTTTATTAATATATCTATTTATTTTTTATGTGAGATTGTATGGTCTGCATGTAAGTGGTGCCCATGGTCGAGCGCACAGCGCTGTAGCAGGTCAAGAGGGCGTCGGATCCCCCTGAACTGGAGTTAAGACGGTCTTAGCCGCATGGGTCCTTACTGCAAGAGTCAGGTTGGAGCTCTTTTTTTTTTTTTTTTTTTTTTTTTGTCTTTTTTAGACAGGGTCTCCCTGTAAGTCCCACTGTCCTGGAAACTCACTTCTGTAGACCAGGGCTGGCCTTGAACTCACAAAGAACCACCTGCCTCTGCCTACGCCGATTGCTCAGGATATGAGTTGAATGGACTAGACGCTCCATCTACCCTCATCTGAGCCATTTCAGTACCTCCCGACACTAGAAAGTACTTTTACAGATGTCTACAGCCATCTTGTCTTATTTGGAAGAATCTGTCTCAGTTGCTTTCCATCTTTTTTTCTTTTTTTTTTTTGTCTTTCCGAGACAGTCTTCCCTGTAGCCCCGTGTCCTGGAACTCGCTAGTAGACCAGGCTGGCCCGCTTAAACTCACAAAGATCTGGCCTCTGGCCTCTGCCTCTGCCTCCTGAGTGCTAGGATTACCCCATCTACTGATTGGGGTTTATTTTATTTGATCCCTTTTTTTTTTTTTTTTTAATAATTATATTCTCTAGATGTTAAACCTCTGTCAGATATGTCACTGGTGAAGATTTCCTCCCACTCTGTGGATTTTCTCTTTCTCTTCACTTACTTGATTATTTCTTTTGTTGTACTTTTAAGTTTAATGAGGTCCCATTTGTTGATTGTTGACCTTATTTCCTGCACAATTGCTGATAGAGTAATAGGTTTTTTGTTTTTGTTTTTTTTTTTTTGTCTTTTTGAAACAGGGTTTCTCTGTAGCCCCAGATGGCCTGGAACTTGCTCTATAGACCAGGCTGGCGTTGAACTCACAGAAGTTCTGCCTGCCTCTGTCTCCCAAGTGCTGGGAGTAAAGGCGTGTGCCACCATGCTTTTTTTTTTTTATTTTTTTTTTGGTCTTTTTGAACAGGTCTCCCTTTACTCCCAGCTGGCCTAGAGCTTAGTATGTAGACCATGCAGCCTTGAACTCACAGAGATCCGCCTGCCTCTGCCTCCGCCTCCTGAGTGCTGGAATCAAAGGCATGTGCTACTACCATGCCTGGCGATTAATAGATTATTATTTGGAATAGCATTCAAGTTGAGTCCTAATGTATCATAATACAAAACCGTTTTACTCAAAAATTACATGATTTTTCTGGTTTCAACGCTTTGCCTTTTTTTTTTTTTTTTCTCTTTTGTAGTTTTAAAATATTTATTATTTACTTATTTGGATCTTTTTCAGAGGGTCTCTCTGTAGCCCCAGCTGTCCTGGGACATCAACTCTGTAGACCAGGCTGGCTTTGAACTCACAAAATCCGCCTGTCCATTTCTGCCTCCCAAGTGCTAGGAATTAAAGCGTGTGCCACCATGCCTGGCTTTAAAATTTATTTTTAGTATATGAGTGAATTGTCTGGATGTATGTCAGTGCACCAATGTCGTGTATACACAGAGATCAAAATGCAGGGTCGATTGCCTGGAACTGGAGTAAACGCATACTTTGTCAGGTGCATGTGGGTGCTGGGATTCATCCCCAGGTCCTCTGCAAGAGAGACAGTGCTCTAACATGCTGAAGTTCATCTCTTAGCCCACACCTTTTCAGATTTTAATGTTACTCATTTGTTGCTATGGCTTGTATGTATGTTGGCACAGGTTAGCTTATCTGTGAGATCAAGGTCAAACCTGGTCAACATATATCAAGCTCCAGGCCAGGGTACAGGGTACAAACAAAAAAGTACCATGAGTATAAGATGACTAAGCAAAAAGCAAGTTCTTTTATCACAGCTCTGTAGGTACCAAAAGTAGCTGAAATTTGCTGGATCGAATCAAGAAGTTTATTACTTCAAAGACAGAAAACATAAAGAGTGGTAGGTGTGGTGGTCCATGCTTCCGGGACTTACTGACACTTTTAGGTTGCTGGAGAAAATTGTTCATTGAGAAGAATCTCCTGGAGGCCTCTACCACAGAACACTAAAGAAAAACTTTCTGGCTACCAAAGTAGGTTAGGGTAGAGTTGGCAGGAGTCTTGAACACACTAAGCTCAGGAAGCAAACTCCATTCCTTGTACAATGCCTCTTCTGGGCCGTCTGTATACTAAGTTTACTGTCATGTTAAATAGCACAGGAAAAAATTTTTAGAGATCCAGATCCATCCTATTAGAGCAGTCAGTGAAAAGTGACTTTGGAGCAGAGGCAACATATTGATAAATAATAGAATGAAGTTATAAGACTTAACATCAGTGTAATGCCCAGAATCCAAGACCCTCACAGACCACCAGGAAACATGACACTGATGCAAATGCAGAGATCTTTTAATCAGCAAGCTCGAGCTCGGGCCATCCCCATACCTGGTGCAGCAGGACTGGAAGAGCCCTGAGACTCCCTAGGAGAACTCTTTTAAAGGGAGAAACCACAAGTGGGGGGAGATCCATGCACAGGCCCCCTCCAGTTTATTTTTAACCTTGTGGCAGTTCCCCTTCTTGCCTGGGGTGGGGGCCCCTGGGTGATGTTTCAGACTCACAGTACTTCACAGTAACAGCAGTGAGACAGAGCCTTGCCCAAGCCCAGATGACTTCTCTGGAGAAAAATACTGGACATTTAAACCGATACATAATCTCAATGTGATGTATTGATACATATTGTTTGGTGCTTATGTTAACATTGTAATAATTCTATCCAGGGCAACTTTTCAGGAAAAGACAATAAAAATTATCAATAAGAGAAAGGAAGAAGCAAAATTACATATATTTGCAGGTCTTATGATCTGACATAGAAGATGGGGGTCAAGATATGTGTCCTAAAGAGTCCTAAGGATATCCAGGTGGTGGCACATGCCTTTAATCCCAGCACCTTGGAGGTAGAGGCAGGCGGGATCTCTGTGAGATCAAAGGCCAGCCTGGTCTCCAAAGTGAATTCAAGACATCCAGGGCTACAGTGAGACCCCGTCTCAAGAAAGACAAAATAAAAAAAAAAAAAGAAAAAAAAAAAAATCCCAAGAATCCACAGAGTAGAAATAATGCATTGACCTAGTAAGTTCAAAAGGTTGGCAGAGATGGCTCAGGGTTAAAGAGCACTCATGGTTTCTTGCAGAAGACCTGGTTTGAATCCTAGCACCCACATGGTGGCTAATAACAGTCCATAACTCTAGTTCTGGAGAATCTAACACCCTCCCTTGTCTTCTGCAGGCACTGCACCACATGGTGCACTCACATACATGCAGCCAGCATAATATATAATGTTCATACACATAAAATAAAAAATAATAAAAAAAGGAACTAGTAAGTTTGGCAAGGTGGCAGGATTCAGGAACAATATGAGGAAATCAATTGCATAGCTTTTACACTTGAAATAAGCAGCCTAACAGTGATTGTGAGGTGAGCCTGGGCTCTATGAGACCCTGTATAGGAAAAAATAAAAGGAACTGCTGTTTGTGGTTTGCGAGCACTGGAGAAAGAAAAAGAGGTGTACTTCATTTCATGTCTGAAAGCCTGAAGACCAAGGGAGCTGACTGTTACTCTCAGTTCAAGTCTGAAGGCTGAGAATTGAGGACAGAGCCACTGAGCACTGGGAGCTGTAACATTTGAGGGCAGGAAAAAAACATTTTTCTGGGCTGGAGAGATGACTCAGTGGTTAAGAGCACTCTTCCAGAGCACCCGAGTTCATTTCCCAGTGACCATATTGGGAGGCTCACAGCCACCTGTAACTGCAGCTCCAGGGGTTTCCAACATCTCTGGCTTCTGTGGGCACCAGCACTCATGTACACACACACACACACACACACACACACACACACACACCCCGCCCCCCCCACAGCCACACACACACACACTGCCCCCCCACAGCCACACACACACACAAACACACAATTTTAAATAAAAAATTTGAAGACGTTTTCCAGCTTAAGAAGAGGAGAGGTTGAATTGACCCTTCGGTGGGCTTTCGTTCTATTGGGTCTTTGTCAAAGAGGATGCCTGCTACATAAGTGAAGGTGAATCTTCTTTACTCAGTCTACTTAGTCGGATCACAATCTCTAGAAAACACTTAACAGATGTTCCCAGGAACTGTTTTAACAGCTATCTAGGCATCCCTTACTTGCACAGTGAAGCTAACATAAAGTAATCATGACAAAGGTCAGGGAGGGTAGTTGGTGCTTGTATTAGTCAGGGTTCTCTAAAGAAACAGAAGCAACAGGATGAATATATAGCTATATACAATTTATTGATTTACTCATGTGACAGAGTTCAAGGAATCCAACAGTAGCCCTGCCGCACTGGAGAGGCTGAGAATCCAGGGAACTGCTCAGTCTGCAAGGCTGGATGTCTCAGTAGTCCCAATCTGGTGCTGAAGGCCCGATGGATTCTAGGAGATCTGCCGGTCTCAGTACACCCTGGGATCCGAATGGTTGATCACAGCAGCAAGACAAACTCACCAGTGAGAGAGAGAGGCAAGCCGCAGGAAAAAAGGGACCAGCTCCCTCTGCCTTGGCCTTTAACACTGCCTGCCAGAAGAAGGTAACGCCCACATTTGGGGGGAGGCCATCTGGGTTGAGGTAGTCCAATCCAAAGATCCTTTTTCTCTTATTTGTTCCTTAGTCCAGTCAAGTTGACACCCAGGATTAACCATCACAGTGCTCAAGCAGTTGAGGGCACTCACTGGCTGATCGTCCCTCCCAAGGACCTGAGTTCAGTTTCCAGTAACCACATCAGACATTTCACAACTACCTGTAACTCCAGTTCCAAGGGATCTCCCACCCTCTTCTGGCCTCCTTGGCCACATGTACATATCCACACACAGATAAACATACAATTTTAAAATTTCTTAATAAGGTCATAAGAGGAGCAGCCCAAATCTATGAGTCTAGCACTTAAACATGCAGGTAAATATCACTTGATAGATACACAATGTACTACAATAAATTCATCATACCATTATCTACACAGAATAAATACCTGTACATAATTTGCTAAGTGCAAAGATGTGTTTGTTTGTTTGTTTGTTGTTTGTTTGGTTTTGGTCTTTATGAGACAGGGTCTCCCTGTAGCCTCAGCTGGCCTGGAACTCACTCTGTAGACCAGCCCATCTCTGCCTCCCAAGAGCTAGGATTAAAGGTGTGCACCACCATGCCCAGCCAAAGTTGTGTTTTAAATGAATTAATTCATTCAGTCCTCATAATAGTTGTTGGGACATTTATTATTCATACTGTACAGATGAAAAGTCAGAAGTAGCCTGCCTCAGGTCACACAGTAAGTGCATACTTAGCAGGGTCAAGATCTGAACTATGGAGCCTGACTTCAGACAGCCCTACATTATACATTATACTGTCTTTCACAGCTACTGCAAAACTGAGCACATGAGCTTTCTAGAATAATCATGATTTTTTGCAGCCCTCTTATAAGTATATGGTAAAGTAAATGAAGAGTCTGTAATTCAGATTTTTGTTTTCCTCTTTTCAGCTTTTTTTGTTGTTGTTGTTGTTGTTGCCTAGTTTTTAGTTTTAAAGAAAGAGGACTAAGGGCTGGAGAGTTGGCTTAGCGGTTAAGAGCACGTATTATGCTTGAAGAGGATCTGGGTTTGGGTACCAGCACCCAAATGGTGACTCACAACCATCTGTAATTCTAGTTCCAGTGTCTCTGATGCACTCTTTGGCCTCTATGGGCACTGCACACATGCGGTACACACACATACATATAGGTAAACACTCATACACAAAATAAAAATCTTGCTGGGTGTGGTGCCACCCGCTTTTAATCCCATCACTTGGGAGGCAGAGGCAGGTTGGATTTCTATGAGTTCAAGGCCAGCTTGGTCTACATAGCAAGTTCCAGGCCAACTGGGACTACAGGGAGACCCTGTCTCAAAAAGACAAAAAAATAGAGAGACAGAGACAGAGACCTGCTCAGCAGGTAAGAGCAGGTGGTGCTCTTGTAGAAGACCAGTCTTCTGTTCTAGATCAGGTGGTTCACGACTGCCTGTAACTCCAGCTCAAGTGGGTTTGATGCTCTCTTCTGGCCTTCACAGGTGCATGTACACCTGTGGCATACAGCCGTATACACGGACATATAAATAAAAGCTTGAAAAAAAGAGACAGGAGTATTTAGTAGGAAGAACATGGACTGTGGAATCTCACAGTTCTGAATTTTAATACAAAGTCAAACATTTACCTCTGTGTGGCTGCTATAATCATTCTGATCCTTAATTTTCATATTGGTAAAATGCAGGATTTTGGGAGTACTGGGAAGCATATGTAAATTGATGTCTGGTAAGTAACAGTTATTTTTATTAGAAGAGAATGAAGATATCCTGGCCACCCACTTGGTAAACTTCAAAGAGCCGCAGAAGCCAGGCATGGTGGCACTCGCCTTTTATCCAGCACCAGGAGGCAGACACGAGTGGATCTCTGAGATTGAGACCAGCCTGGTCTACATAGTGAGTTCCAGGGCAGCTGGGTTTCAGGGAGAACCTGTCTCAAAAAGACCAGAGTTTCTCAGAAAAGCTTCATGACCATAAATAATCCTAATCCCAGGACATTTTATAGCTATTGGATGGTACCTGAGCTGGACCATTTGTTTTTATTCCCATCCCTTATTGAAGACCCAACCTAGGACCTGGTGAAGTCTACAAAAATGCTGTATCACATCTCTAACCCTGAACTGGACTTGAAGTCATGTACTGTAAATATAAATCACTTGGGCCACCATATCCTTTCCCCACATCAAATATTCCCAATTAATTATGTGTTGTTTTATGTTTGGCCCAGAATTCTTTTCAGGATTACTAAAGTAGTCAAGTCCCCTTTTTTTTTGGGGGGGGGGATGGTTCTTTTTGAGACAGGGTCTCCCTGTAGACCCAGCTGGCCTGGAACTCACTATGTAGACCAGGCTGGCCTTGAATTCACAAAGATCCACCTGCCTCTGCCTCCTGAGTACTGGGATTAAAGGCGTGTGCCACCACGCCTGGGAAGGTAGTCACTTCTAACCAGTGGGATTTGACACTGTAAACAGAACCTGTTTGTCATCTCTCCTGTAGGTCCAGTGGCTCTCCAGGCAAGGTCTTTGGCAGCTTATCTAAACTTGTCTTTGCTTCCTTTCAGTTTCTTTGCCTTGTGACAAGTAGGGTTTGGGGAAGTTCCTATGATGACTGAATTCTTACCCTTTTGATGATCAAGAAGGGGAATCCAAATCCATTGGTCATTACCCCATTCCCTACGAGAAGGCCCTGCCTTTTGACATTGTAGAGCTTATGGAAGAGATAGAAAGGTGAGATACACACATGGCCTAGGGAGTCAGTACCAGTAAAGACCTTTATTGGCTTAAGTGCTACCATGAGTACTGGTTGCTAGGGTTTGACCAGGTTCCCCATGTTAGGACCAGGTCAGAAAGAGTTAATAAAAAAGAAAGGGTTAACTATGCTGGAGCAACCCTCTAGTTAAAGCAGGTCTGGTTCCCATAGTTACTCCCTCCCACCTTGAGTTAAATTGTTCCCATGACTACCTTAACCACAAGAATGCAGTCCAGCCCTGAGTTCCTAGTTCCCACAGCTACCTGAGGTCAGAATGAACTTTCCCAGCCCCCAAGGAGTGCTTCTCACCCCCTAAGGAGCCCATTACTCTCCAAGGGACTTCACACTGCTAAACACAACCACTGTTTCTGCCAAACAGGAGACAGCTTAAGCCAACTTCTCTCTTACAGTTAGATGCTCTATAGTTAAGAACAAAAACTACAGAACAGGTGGACTAATCCAGTGCCCCACCAATCAGAGAAAGGGTCACTGTGACTACAGTGGAAATCCCCTAACTGGGAATAAAAGCTGCAAGAAATCTGGTCTCGGGGCCGCTGTCTCTGACTCCCATAGGAGGCACAGCCTCGGCGTGTCGATCTGTCTCTATCACTGTCTCTGTATTGTGTTCTGTACTTTTCTCTTAATGTAATGCCCTTTTATTAAAGCTTATCCTCCTCAGTCTTTGGCCTCTCGGGAGATTCTTTGGTAGAGTGGCAATTCTAACTCAACACCCACTGTAGGTAGACCCTTCCTGGGTTTACACATACTTCATACTGTTTTTCTCCTGGAACTCTGTCACTTAGTGTAGTGTGGATGTATGATCAGTATATCTATGAGAACAGGTGCTCATTGCTTAAGTGAGAGGTGTCTTGTTCTTTCCCTTAAAAATTAACCAGAAAAATCCAGGCATGGTGGCATACACCTTCAGTCCCAACACTCAGAAGGCAGAGGCAGGCAGATCTCTTGAGTTTGAGGCCAGCCTGGTTTACATAGTGAGTTCCAGGATAGCTGGGGCTACAGGGAGACCCTGACTCAAAAAGACAAAAAAAATCTTTTTTTATTTTTATGTGTATGAGTGTATTACTTGTATGTATGTAAGTGCACCCATGTGATGCAGTAGCCATGTAGTCAGAAGAGAGCATCAAATTCATCTGGAAATGAGTTAAAGCTGGCTGTTAATTGCCATGTAGGGGCTGGGAATCAAAGTCAGGTCCTCTGCAAGAACAGTAAGTGCTCTTAACCACTGAGCCATTTCTCCAGCCCCATGATTTTTATCTTAAAGGCTTCTGACCATGTATGATATCCAAGATATATCCAAAGCCTTTGATGTCTGACAGCATAGCTCTTTGTAGCATCTAGAGACAGAGGATGACAGAGCCCCAGAATGCAAGGAACTAATCCTTTTTTTTTCCTTTTCTTTTGGTCCTTTTGAGACAGGGTCTCCCTGTAGTCCCAGGTTGGTGCCCACCTCCCCTGTGTCAGTTTCAGGGCAAAGCCTGTGGGGAAGTATTGTTCAGGAAGTATATCTCAAGTTCTTCCTGTCTGCTGTGTGAATTCCTTTCCAGACCATCACTATTCCCACTTATGTGATTTGGGGAGCAGGAAGTAACTGAACCCCAATTTTATATCAGTATACTAGTTACTTGGCCTATATTCTCTTAAAGTAAGCCTTCCTGTAATCATTTTACACTTAAGATTTAGAGATTTTGTTCATCATGGAACACACAATTATGCTATGCTACAGTAGAGTGTGGTTTCAAAGCTGCTGTCTTTCTACTGTGCTATACTGTTTGCATTTTCCAGTGTGAATTTGGCCCATCTACTGATTATTGTTGTGTTTTTTTTGTTTTTTGTTTTTTGTTTTTTGTTTTTTTTGGTCTTTTCGAGACAGGGTCTCTCTATAGCCCAAGCTGTCCTGGAATTCACTCTGTAGACCAGGCTGGCCTTGAACTCACAAAGATCTACCTGCCTCTGCCTCCCAAGTGCTAGGATTAAAGGTGTTATTTTTGAGATAGGGTCTCCCTTTAGTCCCAGCTGGCCTGGAGCTCACTCTGTAGACCAGGCTTGCCTTGAACTCATGGAGATCTGCCTTCCTCCGTCTCCCAAGTGCTGGGATTAAAGGCATGCGCCACCAAGCCCTGCCATCTACTGATTATCCTGAGGGGAACCAAATCAGAGTTTTAGGTTTTATTTCTTAGTGTGCCTGGGTCATCTTCCTGTCATTCTTGAATGGCCTCTGTCCTCGCTTGTCTCCAAAATTGGTTGTGAAATAGGTCTTGTTTCCCCAGGAAGCAGCTCACCCTGTCCTTTACTCACCTCAAGTCAGAGCCTTTGGCTAGCAGAGGTCATACTAATTGTTTATAGAAAACAGACTGAGGATAAGTATAGCAAATGTGGACTTGCTGCCAAATTTTCAGATTTCTACTCTCTTCAGTGAAGTCCTTTGTTAGAGCTGGGGAACTAAAAGAAAATCCGTTCTCTACATTTTCTCAAAGTTGAGGTTCATCCATCTCTCTATCCACAGTCTTCTCTCCTGGCCTGACTGAGTAGCGACTGTGTTGCCAGCCTGCAGGTAACTGCAGATCAGCCCATTTTCCCTACTGCCTGCTCCTCCAGTCAGGTGGCTTTTGCTGTTCGAGGACGGCTTTCCCAGGCATGACTCCTGGTTGCTGTAGAAGGTGCAGTCATACCATGGTTTCCTAAGTTGATTAAATTTTTACTTTAGTGGCTTCCAGTATTTTACTTCAGCAAGGATAATGATTATCACTATTGTCTTTGGAATCTAGTGTACTCCGAATCAGATCCCAGCTCTGCCATGATATAGCTGAATGACTGGAAAGTTACAGCTCTTTGAGCTGTAGTTTCTTTATCAGTAAAATAGGGATAACAAAAATACTGTTGCTTAGAGAATATGAAACATTAAACACATTCTTATCCATTAATTGCTAAAATGTAAGCTCTTTATTTTATTTTATTTTATTTATTTGACTTTTTTTTTTAATATTTTTTTAATTTATTTATTTTTGTATGTGTATGAATGTACTGTCTGCATGCAGATCTGTGCACCCGTGTCGTGCAATGCCGCGGAGGTCAGAAGAGGGTGTCGGATTCCCCTGGAACTGGAGTTATCCTGGAATTGGAGTTACAGACGGTTCTTAGCCGCCATGTGGGTGCTGGGGATCGAACCCGGGTCCTCTGCAAGAGCGTCGGTGCTTTTAACCGCTAGGCTATCTCTCCAGCCCCTTATTTGACTTTTTGAAACAAGGTCTCCCTGTAGCCCTCACTGGCCTGGACTTACTATGAAGACCAGGATGGCCTAAATCTCACAGAGATCCACCTGCTTCTGCTTCCCAAGTGCTGGGATTAAAGGCTTGTGCCACCACACCTGGCTTTTGCATTAGCATTTTTTTTTTTTTTTT
>VZQC01006044.1:3529619-3542827 GCA_009823505.1 Rhizomys pruinosus | reverse complement strand
CCAAAAATATATTTCATTTATTATTTTTATGTGTATGAGTGTACTGCCTGCAGGTAGGTAGGTGCACCCATGCCATAAATGCCTAAGGAGGTCAGAAGAGAACATTGGATCCCCTGGAACTGAAGTTAAGGACAGTTGTTAGCTGCTATGTGGGTGCTGGGAATCAAACCCAGGTCCTCTGAAAGAGCACCCAGTGCTCTTAACCACCGATCCATCTCTCGGGTCCCCTGTGTGCTTGTTTGGAGACAGGGTCTCCTCGGCGGCAGCCCAGGCTGCCTGTCTTTGGACCCAACAATCTTCCTGCCTCATCCTCCTAAGTCTGGGAATTATAAACCCAAATCTGGTTTAGTGCTAACTTTTTTCGTTTATTTGGGGTTTTTTGGTTTTTTTTTTTTTTTTTTTTGAGACAGGGTCTCCCTATAGCCCCAGCTGGCCTGGAACTCACTCTGTAGACCAGGCTGGCTTTGAACTCCCAGAGATCCTCTTGCCTCTGCCTCCCAAATTCTGGAATTAAAGGTGTGCGCCACCACGCCCGGTCAGATCTTTAGATTTCTAAACTGATTAGGCAGTAACCGGAGTGATTTACTGTGTGACCTACATAGAACACAGCAATACCACCCTTAATCTCAGTCTAAGTGGGGACAGCAGTACATAATCCAACCTGGCCTTAAGACCAGGCAGGCACACAGCCAGCGCTGCTCTCTGGCTGCTGCCCGCCTACTCCCAGCGGCCAGTGTTTCCCAGTCCTGCCTAGGCACCCATCATAGCTCAACACTGTTAGTCGCCTGACCTCACAGTCCCGTGGGGTTGAGATTCTCAACTCGGCGGTGCCCCTGCTTTCCTGTCCCCAGCGGAGGACAGCCTCGAGGTGACGCGGGTTTCCCAGCCGGCGGGTTTAGGACGTCGCACCCGGAAGTGGCGGCAGGAGCTGGATCGCTGAGGTGTCGGACCCCAAGACAGCGGGGGGGTGGGGTGGGGGCGTTTTCCATGTTTCCCTTCGGACCCCACAGTCCCGGCGGGGACAGGGTGGCCGGGGCGGAGGAGCCGCCGCCTCGCGCAGGGCCGACCGCATCCTCCAGGCCTCCCTCTCCCGCTCCCCCGCCGGCGCCTCCTCAGCCTGGAGCTGACACGGCCCTTCCCCCGCCGGCCGCCCGCAGCCCTTGCCGCCCCGGCGCCCCTTCGCTGTCCCCGGCCGCGCGCGCCGGAGAGCTGGAGGCTCCCGGAGCTCTGGAGTTGGCTCCTTCACCCTTCCCGGGAGAGCTGTCACCGTCCTCCTCGCCGTGTGGGCGCACGGGGCCCGACTGCAAGGCAGCGACCCGTGGCCGGCAGGGCCCCAGCGCGGGCCTGGGCAGCCCTGGCACCAGACTGTTCGGGTGGCTGAGAGAGCGCAGCCTGGGCCGCGGGCTGTTTGTGGACCCGGCGCGGGACAATTTCCGCATGATGACCAACCTGTATGGTTCCATCCATCCCGCCGACTCCGTGTACCTCAGCACCCGCACCCACGGTGCTGTCTTCAACCTCGAGTATTCGCCCGACGGGTAAGCGCGGCCCTTCGTGGGCGGAGACCCCTCCGCCGTCCCTGTTGCGGGTGGACCTAGCGAGCTCGCTCTGGGCTTGGGTCCGCCTGCGGCCGCTGCCCTCATGCCCTTGGGACTTTGAGAAGCACACTGTTGAGATGAGCCCCGAGAAGGAGCGGTACTTAAAGACATCACTGCAGGTCTGCCAGAACCTGGCCGCAGCCGGGGCTTCCAGTAAACAGACTTGACATAAAGGCCCGTTCTTACCCCTATCTTGGCTTTTCTCTGATGGAAGCTAATGTCAAGGGTAGGGAGTCTGCAGTCTTTGTACCTTGTGCTAGAACCTGCCACGAGGGGACAAGTCAAAGCTCCAGAAAGACAGCAAGACTGCAGAAAGGTGTTTCTTTTCTTTTTTTTTTTTTTAATTTTTATTTATTTCCGTATGTGTATGAATGTACTGTCTGCATGTAGGTTTGTGCACCCGTGTCGTGCAATGCCGCAGAGGTCAGAAGAGGGTGTCAGATTCCCCTGGAACTGGAGTTCTCCTGGAATTGGAGTTTCAGACGGTTCTCAGCCGCCATGTGGGTGCTGGGGATCGAACCCGGGTCCTCTGCAAGAGCGGTCGGCGCTCTAAACCGCTAGGCCATCGCTGTTTCTTAAAGGACCACTTGTCAGGGTCCCAGGTTAGACAAGCTTGTGTTAAGGGTACCCAATATTTTTCTTGGTTGATGTTCGCTCTTGCTTTACTTCAAGCCATAGGGAATTTTCAAAACAATATTCCAAATGTATTTAATACCCTGTCTTGCGATTATACAAGTTTAATAACAAAGGGAAAAATGCATAGTTCTATCATAAGATTACATAATTAACAACATTCTTACTGCACCAGGCCTCTGGGTTACTAGTATTTGCTTAGTTAATGTATTCATTCACTCCTTCATTCAGCAGCTGCTCCTTAAGTGCATGATAACAATGGTGAGCAAAACTAGCTAATGATACTCCTTTCATTGAGCCAGGACCTGTTAGTTCAACTAGATATGAGATAGCCAAACTAAATAATGCATAATATATATTTACAAATTGAGAAAAAGGCTTATAGTCTGTTGGACTGAGCTATTTAAGGTTTCCCTGAGAAAGTGACACTTGGACCAAGGTCAGAAGAATTTGTAGGACCTAAATGAATCCAGACAGTGCTGGAGAAGGAATAGAAGGACTTCATATGCCAAAGGACTGTATGGATGGAGAGAGGAAGGAAATATGATAGAGCAGCTGAAAACTGATGAAGCCAAAAAAAATTTTTTAAGGAAAAAAAAAAAAGATCTAAAATATGTTTAGAAAGGAGCAAGAGAACAAAATTAATTACTGTGAGCAAGCAAACTCTGTTCTAGTTCATTGATTAAAAAGAAGAAAAAGCCGGCGTGGTGGTACACACCTTTAATCCTAGCACTTGGGAGGAAGAGGCAGGAGGATCTTTGTGAGTTCAAGGCCAGCCTGGTCTACAGACTGAGTTCCAAGTCAGCTGGGGCTACAGGGAGACCCTGTCTTGAAAAGACAAAAAAAAAAAGCTTCTCCTTGGGGCTGGAGAGATGGCTCAGGGTAACGTTATGAGCACTGGCTGCTTTTGCAGAAGACTTGGGTTTGGTTTTCAGCACCCACCTGGCGGCTAACAACCATCAGTTACTCCAGTTCCAGGGAATCCTGTGCCCTCTTCTGGCCTCAGCAGGCATTGCACACATAGTGCACTTACCTAAGTGCAAGCAAAACACTCAAGCACATGAAAAGAAATTTTAGGGCTGGAGAGATGGCCTAGCATTTAAGAGTGCTGACCGCTCTTGCAGAGGACCCGGGTTCGATCCCCAGAACCCACATGGTGGATTCCAGGGGAATCCGAGACCCTCTTCTGACCTCCGAGGCATTGCATGACACCGGTGCGCAAACCTACATGCAGACAGTACATAAATACACATACAAGAATAAATAAAATAAAATAAAATAATAAAATAAACTGTATTTGGTTTAAAGAAAAAGAAAATTTAAAAACACTTCCTAATTACACTTGGTGCTAGGATCTCTAGGGCTTCTCCTTATAGTAGTTGGATGGAGTTTTAGCAATGTATGCACACATGAGTAGTGAAGAAAACTGATGAGAAGAGAAACTTCAGCTGAAGTTTATTTGAGGAAACTTTTCCTTCTTCCATGTTTTCTTAAAGCTCCCTCTCTTCCCCAAACACTGAGAGTCTGTGCCTTTTTTCTCTATCTCAATCCCTCTTCAACCAAATTCCTACTTTCAGAACTTAGGAAGTAGCTATGTCACTTCTCCAGAGGTAGAATTTTGATAGAAAATGGTCATTAGAATTAATTATGAAAAATGTAATTCATATTTCCAAGGTATTAGAATGAGTGGTATACTACTCATAGCTCTTATTTGAATCTGTCCCAGAGACATTTTTGGGTATTTTTTTTTTTACATTTGTTCATTTATTGCTGTGTATAGTGCACATGTGGGAAGACCTGTAAATCAACCATTGGCTGCTCTTGCAGAGGACCTGAGTTCAGTCCCCAGCCCTCACATGGTAGGGGTAATCATAACTCCAGTTCCAGGGGATCAGATGCCCTCTACTGACCCCCACAGGCATTGGGTGGCACGGTGCACTTAATGTATATGCAGGCAATACACTCTTACACATAACATAAAAATAATAAATGAAAAACAAAGATTAGAGGGGCTGGAAAGATGGCTCAGTGGTTAGAAGCATTGGCTACTCTTACAGAGGACCTGGGTTCCATTCCCAGCACTCACAGAGCAGCTAACTCCAGTTCTAGGGGATCTCACACTCTCTTCTGAACTCTGTAGGCATTGCACAAAATGGGTGCACTTACATACATAAAGGCAATACACTCATACACATAAAAATAAAAATAATAAAATATTTGTAAAAAAAACAAAGATTAGGCTAGGTATAGTGATGCATACTTACAATCACAGCACTTTGGAGACAGAGGCAGGTAGATAGACGTCTGAGTCCAAGTCCAGCCTGATTTACATTGTGAATTCTAGGACAGCCAGGGTTACATATCAATAAAATTAAGTCAATCAAATGAAATAGACTAGAGATTAATTGGATTTAGTTCCCACCACCAGGGGTCTTCAGACAGGAGGATCACTTGAGCCCATCCATTTGAAACAGATTTAGACAATATGTCAGGACCCTGTTTCAGAGAGAAGGGAAAAGACAAAGATTGTTAAGTTACAGGTGATTTCAAAAACTAAGAGTATAAAAATATAGCACACACATTCTAGTCATTTTAAATTTATTTTTATTTTATGTGTATAAGTGTTTTTCCTGCATGTATATAAGTGCATCTGTGTTATACAGCGTCTGTGAAGGCCAGAAGAGCAAGTTGGATCTCCTGATACTGTAGTTATGGATAGCTGTTAGCTGTCATGTGGGTGCTGGGAACCAAACCCAGGTCCTCTGCAAGAACAGCCAGTACTCTTAACCACTAAGCCATCTCACCAGCCATAAGCAAATTGTAAAGAAAACTGGAAAACTATATTAATAAGAAAATAAAATAGGCTTCAAAACCAAAATATACTTATTAATGCTAGAAAGTTGCATCATAAGGATAAAAGCTCAAAAACTGGGTATTTACATAAGGATTTGAATGAGTCTTAGATTTAAATTATAAACATCAAGATTTGATACTTCAAGGAGAAAATAACAAATTTAACTATTATAAGAGATTTTAATATGTAGTGTACCTCAGTTAGACAGCTCAAAAAGAGAAGAATATATAAGGTAAGACCAACATCACCATTTTTTTTTTCCAATATCACTTAAAATCTCTAAAGGGTAAGTACAGACCACTGTGTTCTGTCATGACATTCAGCCACTGTACTCTAAACTATACCTGTTAAGATATTGATATATGTCCCTAGTGATTGAATAGCTAGTTCCCCAACTCTGTTAAGTGTCATCCTAATGCTTCAGTACTTTCCTTGACACTTCCTAGAGTAACCCATTATAGCAGTTACAGAATTAAGAACCAGCATAGCAAGAGGCTGTTAAACATCTATATGGAGAACTGTAAGCCTGCATCTATTCTAATTGATCCTCCACCACATTTCTCTCTATTCTTATTAATCCTCCACATGTATTTCTCTCCCTCCCCACCCCCCCAACCCCCAAAACACACACCCCTACCTTAGGCAACTGCCAAGTGATCATCATCTGGCCTCCCTGAAGGTCTTTCTTTTTTTTTTTCTGAAGGTCTTTCTTTAAGTGCATTCTCCCTATCATTGTTACTTGTGGGAACTACAGCCTCTGAGGAGAGGTGAAGAGAACAATCAGCACTACAGGCATCATCCTAACATTAATTCTCTAGGAAGAGAGCACACTACCATAGCAGAATAAGATCTGTGGCAGATACATAGGCCTGTGGATTAATGAAGAACCCTTAATTTATCATTTTTGTTGGTTTTCATTAGTAGGGTAAGTTTACCAAAACTCCTGAAGCCTTGCCCCCATAGACATTAATAGGATTTGTTTATATAATAAAAAAAAAAATGGTACCAAGATAACTCTTTTTCTCTGTGCCAGATGCATTTGATTGGGAGAACTGAGATGCTCAGAAGATTTGTACCCTTGCTTATGCTTTTACCTATCCATATGACATTACCCTTCATCTGGACTGAGGCATTAGTTCTTAGGTAATCAAATCTGATATGTTGAATTATTGTTACGATATAATACAATATGGAATATATGTACATATATGTTAAAATTAACAGCAAACATTGAAGGGCTAAAAATTTTAAATGTTTGTTCAGAAAAACTGAAAAGAAAATTAAGCCCCATCAATATCTCTGTTAAGGATGATTTTTTTTTAATTACCATGACCACAAAGTAAGCTGTTTAATAGCTATCATTTTAATATGAAAATTCTTAGGACTTATCTAATTTCTATGTCAACTTATAGTTCAGATAAGAGAATTTAGGTCAAATAAGAGACTGTAACTTCCAAAAATGAATAAATAAATGGCAAATAATTTGATGAACAACTCGAGCTATAACTAATATCACTTGGTGAGCATTTTTATAATCCATAAACTACTGTATTCATATGTTAATTTGTTACCACTGCTTAACCTTTTTGGGTATCATACTTAATTCTATGTAGCAACTATATCAGGCTTGCTTGCTTTCCATATTTAATAAAAAGATAACTTTAAAAATCTCATGTGTGAGTCAGGAGTTATGATACACACCTTCATTCTTAGCACTTACTGGAGTAGCTAATTGTGAGTTCAAGGCTAGCCTGGGCTACGTATGGCTTGTAACTATCCATAATTCCGGTTTGGGGGATCCAGTGGCCTCTCTGACCTCTGTGGGCATTGGATATACATGATGTGCTTATATACATGCAGGCAAAACACTCACAGATATAAAAATAATGTTTAAAAAACAACCACTGCCTGGGGCTGGAGAGATAGCCTAGCAGTTAAGAGCACCAGCTGCTCTTGCAGAGGAACCAGGTTCAATCCCCAGCACCCACATGGCGGCTAAAAACCATCTGTAACTCCAATTCCAGGAGAACTCCAGTTCCAGGGGAATCCGAGACCCTCTTCTGACCTCCGCGGCATTGCATGACACAGGTGCACAAACCTACATGCAGACAGTATATTCATACACATACAAAAATAAATAAAATTTTAAAAAACACTAAAAAAAAAAAACAAAAAACCAACCACTGCCTGGGGCTGGAGAGATGGCTGAGCAGTTAAACTGCTCCTGTAGAGGACCCACATGGCGGCTAAGAAACGTCTTTAAGCTGGGCATGGTGGCACATGCCTTTAATCCTAGTGCTTGGGAGGCAGAGGCAGGGGAATCTCTGTGAGTTCCAGGTCAGCTGGGTCTATAAGGAGACCCTATCTCCAAAAAAAAAAAGCCCCACCAACAACAACAAAAAAAACAGTGGACAAGGGTGCTTGCACCAAGCTGATGACCTGAGTTTGCTCCTTGGAACCCATAGAGAAGAAGGAGAGAACCGACTCCTCAAGTTGTCCTCTGCTTTTCTTTTTTTTTTTTAATTTTATTTCTGTATGTGTATGAATGTACTGTCTGCGTGCAAGTATGTGCACCCGTGTCGTGCAATGCCGCGGAGGTCAGAAGAGGGTGTTGGATTCCCCTGGAACTGGAGTTCTCCTGGAATTGGAGTTTCGGACGGTTCTCGGCCGCCATGTGGGTGCTGGGGATCGAACCCAGGTCCTCTGCAAGAGCAGTCGGCGCTCCCAACTGCTAGGCCATCTCTCCAGCTCCTGTCCTCTGCTTTTCACATATGCATCGTGGCATGATGTGATGTGTGTGCACAAATAAAATAAAATGTAAAAAACTTTAGTAAAGTGGAAAGGAACAGAAAATTAATGAGCTATTCATCTCAAGAAAAAGAATAGGAAAGTTATAATGTCAATAATGTCAAACTAAATCTGAGGAAAACAGGAAATAGAGTTTTGATTTTTTATTGTTATGTTTATTTCTTTGTGTATATGTGTGTACATGTATGTGGGTACACATGAGAAGGGCAGAGGACTACTTGCAGGGGTCAGTTCTTTCCCTTTTACAACATGTAGGTCTCAGGGATTGAACTCAGATCATTAGGCTTGCCTGGAACCACTGTTACCCACTAAGCCATTTTGCCAGCCTGGAAATATAGTTTTTAAGAAGTAGAAACTAATGAAATTTAAAAATAGAAATATGCTAGGTGTGGTGGCACATGCCTTTAATCCCAGCACTCAGGAGGCAGAGACAGCTAGATCTCTGTGAGTTCAAGGCCAGCTGAACTGGTCTACATGGTAAATTCCAAGCCACCCGGGGCTACAGGGAGACCCTGTCCCAAAAAGACAAAAAGAAAAAACAAATAGAAATAGGAAGAAAAGTTTGTCTTTGGAATGATTTATAATAACGAAAACACTATGGCATTGATCAAGAGAATATGCAACCAATATCAAGGATGAAAAGAGCTCAGTAATCCCTAGCCAGATATTATAGGTACAAAAGGTAGGAAATTATAAATTTACAAAAATAATAGTTGAACTGGTTTGATGATTTTATCAACAGAGAATAATCATGCTGGGCGAGGTGGCACATGCCTTTAATCCCAGTACTTGGGAGGCAGAGGCTGGCTGATCTGTGTTAGATCGTGGCCAGCCTGGTCACATAATGAGTTCCAGGCCAGCTAGGGCTGCAGAGAGGCCCTGTCTCAAAAAGACAAGGGAAAAAAATAAACAGAATAATCAGAAAATTTGTAGAAAAATATGAAATAATTAATGTAAGCCATAAGAAAAGCTCATGGTGGAAGGGATTATAGAATTTAGCACAGCAATGAAGAAATTGTAAGTGCAAGATCTAGAGGTGTGGGCCCTGCTTTTGAGGTCATTTTTATTTCTCTTTGTTAAAGATATATAATATTTTTATTTTATGTGTATGAGTGTACTGCCTGCACGTGTGTAAGTACACCCATGTCATGCAATGCATGCAGAGGTCAGAGAGGGCATTGGATCCCCTGGAACCAGAGTTATAGGATGGTTGTCAGCCGCCATGAGGGTGCAGGGAATCAAACCCAGGTCCTCTTCGAGAGCAGCCAGTGCTTTTAATTGCTGAGCCATCTTTTCAGTCCCAATATTTTTATTTTTATTTTATTTTTAAATATTTGTTTGTTTTATGTGTATTAGTATATTGCCTGCATGTGTGCAATGTCATGGAGTGCCTGAGGTCAGAAGAGGACGTTGGACCCTCTGGAACTGGAGTTATGGATAGTTGTTAGTCGTGATTTGGGTGCTGGGAACTGAATCTGCATCCCTGCTAAAGCAGTCAGTGCTCTTAACCTCTGAGCCATTTCTCCAGATCCTGTATTTTTATCTGATGTATGAATGTTTTGCCTGCATGTTTGTCAGTGCACCTGTACATACAATGTCCACCAAGACCAGAAGAGGCCATCAGATTTCCTGGAACTGGAATTACAGATAGTTGTGAGCTGCCACATGGAGGCTGGGAATGGAACCTGGGTCCTTTGCAAGAGCAGCCAGTACTCTTAACCACTGAGCCATCTCTCCAGCCCCAAGGTCACTTCTCTGAGAGGCATCTGTGGACTCCAAGAACAGCAGCTAAAAGACTAAAAAGAGTTTCTAATGGATCCATGGCTTAAGGTGAATGGAGTGAAAAGGATTGCAGCTTTAAGGTCTGACAAGAATGGTTTGGGGTGAAACTCCTTAAGAATATACTCTAGGACTAGGCCTTGAGTAGTATGGTTTATGTAGCACTAAAGGCCAACTTCAAGTCATCTCATTCCCAAAGTAGATTAAGATCTCAGACAATAGGATGGCTCACTCCTGTAATTTTAGCATTCAGGAAGCTGAGACAAGAGAATCGCTGAAAGTTCAAGGCCTTTGGGGGGTACATAGTAAGTTCTAGACCAGCTGTAGAGTGAAACCTTGTTGCAAAAAAAGAAAAAAAAAAAGAGCTGAAGATACAGTTCAGTTTAGTGATTGGTATATCCTTAGAACTATACACTTGCTAATCCAGTACCTTAAATTATCTTCATATTGTGGGGCATAATGGGGTATGGTGGCATATGCCCTTAGCATGCCTTTACTACCAGCACTCAGAAGGAAGAGGCAGAAGAATCTCTGAGATTGAGTTCTAGGCCAGGTTGGGCTTAACAAGAAGACCCTGTCTCTAAGAAACAAGGAGGGTGGAGAGATGGCTCTGTGGTTAAGAGCACTGGCTGCTCTTGCAGGGGGTCTGGGTTTGATTCCCAGCACCCACATGGCAGCTAACAACCATCCATTACTCCAGTTCCAGGGGATCTGACCCTCTTCTGACTTCTGTGGGCTTTGCACAACAAGGGTGCACCTAAATCCATGCAGGCAATACACTCGTACACATAAAATAAAAAGTAGTAATAAATAAAATATTTTTAAAAAGATCCTCCCCCAATCATTGATTCACTTCTTTAGGCACAAAAACAAGAATAGTTTCTTCAACTTCTAAAATTAGTGTCTTAGTGTGAATATTTTTACTCTTGATGAAACCAGTATTAAAACCTGTTTCTGTCTGGTTTAGGTTGCTCTAACTAAATACCACAGACTGCGTAATTTCAAAAGAAAAAAGTTCTTATTTAGCTTTTGGTTCTTGGGGTAGCTAATATTGTCAAGGTGACCTCATCTGGAATCACCTAGGAGACAAGGCTCTGGCCCTGCCAGGGAGGGATTATCTAGATTGGGTTAGTTGAGATGAGAAGCCCACTCTGCATGTGAGTGGCATCATTCCATGGGCTGGGGTTCTAGACCGAATGCAAAGGAGAAAGAACCAAACACAAGCATTCACTGCTCTGTGCTTCTTGGCTGCTAGATGACCAGCTGCCTCAAGGTCCTGTTGCTGTGGTAGACTGTACCCTGGAACTATGAACCAAAATGAACCTTTCTTTTTGTTTTTTGTTTGTTTGTTTTGGTTGGTTGGTTTAGTTTGTTTGTTTTGAGACAGGGTTTCTCATGGTATAGCCCTGGCAGGTGTGGAACTCTGCTCTGTAGAATAGGCTGGCCTTGAACTCACAGATATCTACCTGCCTCTGCCCCCAGTTGCTAGGATTAAAGGCATATGCCACCACACATGGCCCAAAGTTGCTTTTGTCAGAGAATTTAGTCACAGCAGTGGGGAAGTACTAATAGGTTCATGAAGTCTAAGTCGAAGAGCATGGGGCTGGCATCTCATGAGAACCTTCTGTCAGCATGGCAGAGACTATGCATGGTGAATCAGCAAGCATGACAGAGCTCATGTGCAACAAAATCACTTTCAGTAACCCTTTCCTCTGTTAATGCAGGAATAGAATCAACTGTTTATGAGAGCAGAACTCTCATAACCAGTGGTCACCTTTCAGAACTCCCACCTCCAGCACTGCTGTCTGGGGGACCAAGTTTCCTACACATGAAATTTGGAGAATGTATTCAAACAGGAGCATTTCTTTTTTCTTTTTTGGTCTTTTTGAGACAGGGTCTCTCTGTCAGCCCCGCTGGCCTGAAACTTGCCGTGTAAATCAGGGTGGGCTTGAACTCACAGAGATCCGCCTGCCTCTGCTTCTCTAGTGTTGGGATCAAAGGCATGCACCACCGCAACTGGCCAAAAATTTTAAAATGTTATTAAACATTGAGGTCTAGATATAAAAAAAAAAAAAAAAGAGGATCCATGCTGACACCCATTAAAGTGAAATTCCAGGGCTGGAGAGGTGGCTCAGTGGTGAAGACCACTGCCTACCTTTGCAGAGGACCTAATTTGTTTCCCAGCACCCACATTGCAGCTCACAACTGTCTGTAACTGTAGTTCCAGGGGATCCACCCCCTCTTCTGGCCTCCAGAGGAACTGCATGCATGTTTTTCACTTATACATGCATCCAGGCAGGCAAGACACCTATACACATAAAATAAATAAATCTTTTAAAAACAAAGGGCTGGTGATGCATGTCTTTAATCCTAGCACTCAGGAGGCAGAGGCAGGTGGATGTGAGTTCCAGGCCAGCCTGTCTCAAAAAGATAAAAAATAAAGTAAATAAAAAATAAAAAATTGGCCAGGCGTGGTGGTGTCTGCCTGTAATCCTAGCACCTGGGAGGCAGAGGCAGAGGCAGATGGATCTCTGAGTTAAAAGACAGCCTGGTCCACATAGTTCCAGGATAGCTGGGGCTACAGGGAGACCCTGTCAAAAAATAATAATAAAGTACAATTCCATGATTATTAAATATGGAGACCTCAATTTGGTAGGTGTTTTTCCGTATCCCACTCTAAAAAGTTCGTGCTATGAGAGGGAACTGTGTGTACTATAAGCATAGCCAGGTACATATAGCTCAAGAGTCATAGATCCTGTAGAAAAACCTGTCTGTCATGTCCCTAGACAAATGTAATTTATTGCTGTATGCTAAATATGTAAATACAGACAAGTATTTCTCTCATCACTCATCAAACAAGCTTCTTGTTGCAATAGATGGAGACTACTATAGAGCTCCACAACTGGTCAAAGGCAGAGAATAAAACTGTCTGAGATCCCAGCCTTAAGTGATATATCTACAATCCAAGCTCTCTATACTTAAGGCTCAGGGAACAGAGTGGAACCTGGAGCAGTGAGAATATTAATGCATCTCTCAACTCTCACCAGCAAAGCCTCCTCACGCAAGAGATGGTGATTGATACAGAAAGCCACAACTGGTCAAAATGTAGAAAATAAGAGACTGCAAAGTGTGTGTCCCTGGATAGGACTCCTGTATTAAACCCCAGCCACCCAGGCCAGAGACCATGGCAGAAGCTGGGGGAAGGGAAAGACTGTAAGATCCAGGGGTGCTGGGTGACCACAGGGAAAGGGAGTTTTCTGGGCTGCTGGGAACTTGCTCATATAAACTTAAGCAATGGTGACAGTATGCACAAGACCCATGCAAACTCAAACCAGAGAAAAACCCAGCATAGAAGTGGGGAAATGGGTAAGAAGTACCAACCTTACTGCCGGGTGTGGTGGCACACACCTTTAATCCTAGCACTTGGGAGGCAGAGGCAGGTGGATCTTTGTGAGTTCAAGGCCAGCCTGGTCTACAGAGTGAGTTCCAGGACAGCTGGGGCTACAGGGAGACCCTGTCTTGAAAAGACCAAAAAA
>VZQC01006044.1:3449951-3528055 GCA_009823505.1 Rhizomys pruinosus | reverse complement strand
AACTCCAATTCCAGGAGAACTCCAGTTCCAGGGGAATCCGAGACCCTCTTCTGACCTCCGAGGCATTGCACGACACGGGTGCACAAACCTACATGCAGACAGTACATTCATACACATAAAATAAATAAATAAAATAAAAAACAATTAGCTTTTCCTCTTTTAAATGTTTTGGAAGGTGAGCATGGTAATGTATGCTGGTAAGCCCAGCACTTGGAAGGATTGCCTGAATTTTTTTTTTTTTAATTTTATTTATTTATGTGTATGAATGTACTGTCTGCATGTAGGTTTGGGCACCTGTGTCGTGCAATGCCTCGGAGGTCAGAAGAGGGTCTCGGATTCCCCTGGAACTGGAGTTCTCCTGGAATTGGAGTTACAGACGGTTCTCAGCCGCCATGTGGGTGCTGGGGATCGAACCCAGGTCCTCTGCAAGAGCAGTCGGTGCTCTTAACCGCTAGGCCATCTCTCCAGCCCGATTGCCTGAATTTCTAAGGCCAGTCTGGGCCTTTCTAAATTTAAGGCTATCCTGAACTATATAGTCAAGCAGTCAGTCATTCACATAGGAAGTTTTTCCATAGCTATATAAAGCTACCCCTTTGTTAACTCATGAATAGTACAGTAACTTTATTTTGCAAGGTTCAATTAACTTATAGTCAACCACAGTCCAAAAATAATAAATAAAAATTAAATTACCCATAAGTCTTAAATTTTATACCATTCTTCATAGTTTGATGAAATCTTATGCTCCCACCCAGGACATAAATCCTCCCTTTTCAGTGTCTCCACACTGTGCACTTAGCCAGCCACTGGCTAGTCATTTAGCAGCTATCATAGTTACCGGATCAGCTGGAGTTGCACAGTACTCATGCTTAAGTAACCTTTATTTTAGGCAGTAATACCTACAAAGCACAAAGGTAATGATGCTCGCAGTTGAAGTTTGCCAAAGAGAAGCCATACAGTTCTTCTGTTAGTGAGAGATCGAAAGCTGTCTACTTCCCAATGAAAGAAAAACAGCCATGCTGAGACTGCTAAGCTCTGCAGAACAGTAAGATGCTTTGAGAGTGTCTTCCCCTTTTACTACAGAACCTCTTTGTTTTATTTAGTATGACTGTCTTTGATTGTTTACGGAGGCTAGTTTGTAGATTAGACTTTAGATGGTGTCAATCTGTTAAATATTGGCTACTAATATAAAAACTGGGACAAAAAATTTTTATCTGTAATTTGTGTAATGATAAGTAAGTGAACCAGAGAGTGCCAGAAACCCAAATGAGGGAAATGTGTTCTTTCTTTCAGGTCAGTGCTGACAGTGGCTTGTGAACAGACTGAGGTTCTGCTTTTTGACCCCATATCTTCAAAGCACATAAAGACACTTTCTGAAGCTCATGAAGACTGTGTGAATAATATCAGGTGAGTGTGCTAGTGAAAAGTGAGCTTGATTAATGTGATGCAAATAATGCTGTTTAAAAGTTAGTGAGAGTACCTCATACCTTGTCCAGTTGGAAAACATTGTTATAATTATAAAATTTACTGTTAATGATGTTAATTGGAATCTTTCTGAAATACATTGTTCATTTCCATGTCATTTATTTTCCTCCTCCTTTGTGTATCAAGATCATCATCATGAACCTTAGCCATGTATTACTCTGTTCCCTTGTCTTCACATCTCTCACCATCACAGCACACCCCAAATCTAGACTACTGAGAGGAAAAGCACATGCCTAGAAAACATTGGAAGCCAGCTTTTCACTATTCAGTGATGTGGGAAGTAAATCATAGTTGAACAGTTTGGATTAATAAGCTATTAAAATAATGATTGAAGAATCCACATAGCAACACAGACAAATGCTTAGCATAATACAAGTTAATATATAAAAATTATACAAGTATGAAATGTTATAGAAGAAATATTAAAAGAATACTTTTAAGTCCTAGCAGTAGTTCAGTTAGGATGGGTAGTGTACCATTAATTTTCTATTTTCTAAGCTATATGAAATGAGATTGTGTTAGCTTTATGATTATTACTTTTTAAGTTTTTTTTAAATAGATGTGAAAATTACTTCTAGTTAAGGTAGAATACTGAGTTTTGATATAACTCCAATTGTTTCAGACACTCAGAACAACTAAATAAACAGCACAAAATTATAGTCAAGTTGTGAAACAATGAAGGAACCTCCATGGGTCAGAAATGGCCCTTGAACCTACAGGTGTGCTGGCTTTTCATTCCAGCACTGACGTCTAGGAGAGATGATCCTGTCAGTTAAAAGATGAAAAAATATCACAGAGTTTCATGTGAAGTAAGAACCAGAACCAAAATTCCTCTATGAAGCCAGGATCCAGTTGGAATGTCTGCCTCATGAATAAATCTCTTTCCTGCTGGAGGTTGGTCTTAGCTGGTAAAGACACAGCCTCATCAACAGAAATTGAATGAAGGTACTTGCTCAGTCAGTGACTGAATGCGTACAAATGTATTTTCAATTTTACTATGAATCTGGAGCCCTGAAATGCCATAGAAAGCCTGGTGATAAACTAGGGGCTCAGACAGCCAAATAGACGCAACTCTAAATCCTTAAATAGGAAAGGAGATAAGTTGAGCCTGTAACCAAAATTCCAACACTCATAAAGACAGCTACTAATAATACAACAAAATCAAACCACCAGAACAGGGATTTTTCTCTGAATGAAATTAAATTAATTTTATGGAGTAAGTAGTCCAACAAAGACTTTATTTAAAAAAAATAAATTATTTATTTTTTTTTGACTAGGTAATACATGCACGTGGTACAAAATTCAAAGGTACAAAAGGGTAAACAGTGAAAAGTAAGTCTATTTCCACCTCTGTCGCCTAGCCACCCAGTTTCCCTCCCCAGAGGCAACCACTATTACTAATTTGCTATCTTTCTGAGATAGTTTATGCATGTACAATCATATAAATATATATACATACATATACTTTTATATAAATGGTAGCATTTACTCATACCTGGCCTTTTTCACTGAACATATTTACAGATCATTCCATATTAGTATCAATGGGATGTTCTTAGTCTTTTTAACGGCTGCATAGTATTCCATTGATTGGGAGATACTTTAAAACATTTTTAGGATGCTTAAAGAAATAAAAAGGACTCCAGTTAAAGGGAGCTGAGTATAATAAATCAAAAGAGGGTTAATATAATAATCAACTAGAATACATAGACATTTAAAATGTTTTGTTTTTTTAAAGGGAGGAGATGCCTAGGGCTATAGCCCAGTGATAGAACACTTTCTAAGTATGTGCAAGGGCCTAGGTTTCATCCCCCAACATTGCTAAGTGTATGCAAGGTCCTAGGTTTCATCCCCCAACATTGCTGGTGAAAAAAAAAAGTTTGGAGCTAGAAGGGATGTGTTCCAATTTGGGGCCTGGGATTGTAGCTCTGAGGTATAGTTCTTGTTTAGCATGTGTGAAGCCCCGAGTTTAATTCCTAGCAGCAAAATTAAAAAAACAAGAACTTGGGACTAGGAATGTAGCTTAGTAGGCAGAGTGCTTGCCTAGCATACATGGAGCCCCTGGGCTAAAACTGAGTGAGGTGGCTCAGGCCTACAATCCCAGCACTCAGCCAGCAGACAGAAGAAGTAGGAATTGAAGGTCGTCCTGGACTAGGGAGTTCCAAGCCAATTCTGATTACATTCGCCTGTCTTTGTAAAAAAAAAAGAAAGAAACAAAGAAAGTAGCTTGGTGTGTGGCACACATTTAGAGTTCCAGCACTTGGGAGGTGGAGGCAGGAGATTCAAGAATTCTAGGATGGGCTGGAGAGATGGCCTAGCGGTTAAGAGCACCGCCCGCTCTTGCAGAGGACCCGGGTTCGATCCCCAGCACCCACATGGCGGCTAAGAACCGTCTGTAACTCCAATTCCAGGAGAACTCCAGTTCCAGGGGAATCCGAGACCCTCTTCTGACCTCCACGGCATTGCACGACGCGGGTGCACAAACCTGCATGCAGACAGTATATTCATACACATAAATAAATAATATTAAAAAAAAAAAAAGAATTCTAGGTCATTCTTGCCTACAGAGCAAGGTCAAGGCCAGCCTAGGCTATAGGGGACCCAATCTCAAAACCAATAATATAAATAATATAAAACAAAACTAATAATAAATAAAAATTAAATTGACCAGATAAATTTTATCTTTTAATCATTGATGAGTAAATTGGAAAATAATACCAAAATATTCACCCAGCATATACCAAAAAAAAAAAAAAAATTAAAAAGTGTGACTAGTTAAAAGCTCTAATATATAAGAAAATTGCAAAATACTGGACATGATGGTGCATGCCTGTGGTCCCAACACTTGGGAGGCTGAAAGATCCCAAATTTGAGGCCAGCTTGGGCTACAAGAAAAATCTTACCTCAAAATTAAGTATGTTGGCTCTTAAAAAAAATTAAGTATGTAAGTAATTGTAAATAATAGGTTATATAAAAAGAAAATGCAGAGATTGCTGGGAAATTAATTTGATAAAGGACGGGCCATTTATCTTTAGAAGTGTGAAGCAGTTTAAAGACAAGTTCTTATCTGGACAGGTTGTGGTAAAACTCTAAAACTCCAAATCTTATAAAGAGCTGAGCATGGTGGCAAACGCCTTTAATCCCAGTACTCAGGAGGCAGAAGCTGGCTTATCTCTGAGCTCAAGGCCAGTCTGGGCTACATAGTGAGTTCCAGGACAGCTGAGGCTACAGGGAGACCCTGTCTCAAAAAGACCAAGAAAAAAAAAAATCTTCAAAAGAGAGGGAAAAAATAAATAAATTAATTAATTAATTAATTAAAAAAAAAAAGAGAGGGGCATGGTGGCTCAAGCCTTCAGCCCCAGTGCTTAGGAGGAAGAGGAAGAGGAAGCAGGCAGATCTCTGTGTGCTCAGTGCCAGCTTTGTCTACATAGTGAGCTCTAGGCCAGACTACACAGTAAGATCCTGTCTCAAAAAAAAAAAGTTAGCTAGTGAAGTTATGTTGCACACAGAAGTGTGATAAGTAACCAAAGGGTTCTTACCAGTAACAGTTGACATCAGAAGAAAATGGAGTAATATTAGTATATGTGATATTAAGTAAACAAGGTCATGTCCAATTGTATCAGTCACTTTTCTGTTGCTGTGATAAAACACCATGACCAAAGGAACTTATAAAAGGAAGAGTTTATTTGAGCTTATGATTGACGGCTCCAGGGAATTAGAGTCCATTGTGGCAGGAGGCATGGCGGCTGGAGCTGGAGCTGGAGCAAGCCGAGGGTCACATCTCACAATGAGCACAGGAAGCAGAGATAGCGACTAGAGACCGCAACGCCTGTTAAACTCACCAAGCCTGCCCCCAGTGACATACTTCCTCCAGCACAGCCACACCTTCTAAGACCTCCAAGAACAGTGCCACCAACTGGAGACAAAATGTCTTAATACTTAAAGCCTATGGGGGACACTCATTCAAACCACCACATTCCACTCCCTGGCCCCCATAGGCTCCTGACCATATAAAATGCAAAATGCATTTAGTCCAACCTTAAAAGTCCCCATAGTCTTTACCAGTTTCAATGCCATTCAAAAGTCTACAGTCCAAAGTCTCTTCTGAGACTCAGGCCAATCTCCTAAACTGTAAGCTCCTGTAAAATCAAAAGACAAATTACATACTCCCAATGTACAGTGGAACCGAATACACATTCCCATTCCAAAAGGGAGGAATAGAGGCATAGTGAGGAAATACTGGACCAAAACAAGACCGAAAACCAGCAGGGCAAACACCAAGTCCAGTAGCTCCATGTGCAACTTCTGGGACTTGACTTCCAAAGGGCTTAGATGGCTCAGCTCTTCCAGCTTTGCTTGCAACATACATCTCTTTCTTAGGCTGGTACCACTCCCTGTATGCAGCTCTCCTTGGCAAATATCTCACAGGTCTGGCATCTCGAATGTCTTCTTGGGGTCTCCGCTGCCAACCAGGCTTCACATTCACAGCTTCATGCAATGGCCTATCAGGGCCTTCTTTATGCAGGGACACCCCTGCTGCACTCTGCCTGACCTTGGCAGCTCTCTGAAACCGTGGAGGAAGAACTGATGACCCCTTCACTCTTGCAAACTTCATGCCTCTAAAGCCAGCACCACGTGAATGAAATTGCCGAATCTGGCTGCAAGTTCAGGATGGACTCTCTCCTACTTTAACCACATTTGCAATTTTTCTCTGCCCTGGACTTGTTGGAGGATTAGCTGGGTGTGGTCTTGCCCTGAAGGTACTGATTCTTTTGTTTACTTGTAAATCTCCAGGCCCTTCCTTAATCACTTTAGTCTCCTTATGAAAGGGAGCCTCTCCTTCACATGCTTTGGCCACACCTTTAATCTTCCTAGTGTACTTTTCAGATCCAAACTGTACATTCTGCATTTCTTTCTGCCCCATCTACTCTTCACTGTAGATCTGTATAATATTCACCATTAAAAGCCACGCCACCATTTCTACATTAGGCTGTCCTGGAACTCACCCTGTAGACCAGGCTGGCCTTGAACTCACAAAGATCTGCCTGCCTCTGCCTCCCAAGTGCTAGGATTAAAGGCGTGCGCCACCACGCCCGGCTTAGTCCATTGCTTTTCAACTTAGCATCAGGCAAGCATTTGGGCTGTGGGCAAACTGCTGCCAGACTCTTTATCAAAATATCCCAGTTGCTGCCTAAGTTTTTATTTTCCTCTGGAACTACATTTTTTGCAGCCATGCTTTCTTCCAGGCTTCTACTAGAATGGCCCCTTAAACTCTGCTTACAGTAGTCAACAGCTTTTCTAGCCGAAAATTCCAAAGTCTTCCACATTTCTCCAAACATCCACATGGTCAGGTTCTTCACAGCCAACAGCCCACTCTCTGGTACCAAATAACTGTATTAGTCACTTTTCTGTTGCTGTGATAAAATACCATGACCAAGGGGACTTATAAAAGGAAGAGTTTATTTGAGCTTATGATTGACGGTTCCATGGAATTAGAGTCCATTGTGGCAGGAGGCATGGCGGCTGGAGCTGGAGCAGCAAGCCGAGGGTCACATCTCACAATGAGTACAGGAAGCAGAGATAGCAACTAGAGACCACAACGCCTTTTAAACTCACCAAGCCTGCCCCCAGTGACATACTTCCTCCAGCACAGCCACACCTTCTAAGACCTCCAAGAACAGTGCCACCAACTGGAGACAAAATGTCTTAATACTTAAAGCCTATGGGGGACACTCATTCAAACCACCACACCAATTATCATCTTATGTCAAGTAAACATAATCCACACCGAAGAATTTTAGTTAGATGAAATGTTCAGTGTAACATAAAGAATGTAGTTTAGAGGTTTGGGGCAGGGTACATTTAAAACAAAATGAAAATTAAAATAGGTTGGGTACAGTGCCTGAGCCTGTGGTCTCAGCTACTCAGGAGGCTGAAGTTGGGAGGATCACTTAAAGCCCAAGTTCTAGGAAACATAACAAAACCTCCTCTAGGTCAAATGAATGAACAAATGAGGTAAGGACATAGCTCAGTGGTCAGCACTTAGCACATGGGAGGAAGGTCTTCAGCGTACAAAAAACCCTAGAACAACAACAAAATTAAAACCTCCAGATTGAATAGAAATGTAATGCTAGGGCTGGAGAGATGGCCTAGCGGTTAAGAGCGCCGACCACTCTTACAGAGGACCCGGGTTCAATCCCCAGCACCCACATGGCGGCCGAGAATCGTCTGAAACTCCAATTCCAGGAGAATTCCAGTTCCCGGGGAATCCGACACCCTCTTCTGACTTCCATGGCATTGCACAACACGGGTGCACAAACTTGCATGCAGACAGTACATTCATACACATACGGAAATAAATAAAATTAATGAAAAAAATTAAAAAAGAAATGTAATGCTAGCCACATACGTAATTTAAAATTTTATAAGTGGGGCTGGAGAGATGGCCTAGCGGTTAAGAGTGCCGACCGCTCTTACAGAGGACCCGGGTTCGATCCCCAGCACCCACATGGCGGCAGAGAACCGTCTGAAACTCCAATTCCAGGAGAACTCCAGTTCCAGGGGAATCCGAGATCCTCTTCTGACCTCCGCGGCATTGCACCACACGGGTGCACAAACTTGCATGCAGACAGTACATTCATACACATACAGAAATAAATAAAAAGAAAAAAAAATTAAAAAAAAAAAGAAAAAAAAATAAAATTTTATAAGTGCTGGGGATGGTGGCATATGCCTGTAATCCCAGCATTTGGGAGGCAGAGGCAGGCAGATCTCTGTGAGCATGGTCTACATAAAGGACAGCTAAGGCTATGGGGGTACCCTGTCTCAATCCCTCCCCCCCAGAAAAAAAATATAGTGAGTATATTACAAAAGCAATATTAATTTTAATGTATTTTAATTAACCTAGTATTTGCAAAGTACAGCCACTTCAACATGCAATCAGTATAATTCTTGATATTTTACTTTCATTTTCTCATGCTGTCTTCAAAATCCAATGCATATTTTATGTCTAGAACATATCTCTATTCAACACTGATCATAGAGCAAGATTTCAAAAGCCAGATGGGGCATATAAATGCCAAATTGGCCTGGTATTTGGGAGGCATAGGCAGGCGGATCTCTGTGAGTTCAAGCAAGTTCCAGGTTATCTGGGGCTACAGGGAGACCCTGCTCAAAAAAAGACCCCCCCCCCAAAAAAAAGCCAAATTGAACAATGTGCTTTTATACAGTATGTTCTAATTAGCTTCTTTTTGGCTGTGACTAAACACTGATGAAAACCACTTGGAGAGGAAAAAGTTCATTTTTTTTTTAATTTTAATTTATGTGTATTAATGTACTGTCTGCATGTAGGTTGGTGCACCCGTGTCGTGCAATGCCGCAGAGGTCAGAAGAGGGTTTCAGATTCCCCTGGAACTGGAATTAAAGATGATTCTTAGCCACCATGTGGGTGCTGGGAATCGAACCCGGATCCTCTACAAGAGCAGTCGGCACTCTTAACTGCTAGGCCATCTCTCCAGCCCTGGAAAAAGTTCATTTTATCTTATTCTTCGAGGGATGGTTCATCACGACAGAAGCCAGAGCAGGAACCTGGAGGCAGGAACTGAAACAAAGACCACAGAGGAGCACTGCTTACTGGCTTACCTCCCCTGCCTTACTCATTATCCTCCTTATACAGTCCAGGCCTACCTACCCAGGGATGGCACCACCCACAGTGGGCTGGACCTTCTTGCATGGATTACCAATTAAGAAAATTCCTCAAGACATTACCACAAAGCAGTCTGATGGAGAAAATTCCTCAGCTAAGGTTCCCTCTTCACAGATGTCTCTAGTTTGTGTTGATAAAACTAAGCATTACACAAGGACAACAGATGTAAGGGAAAGTTTTGTTTCATGGTATAGTATAATATGTCAAGGCCCAAATCATGTTCAGGAAGAAAATAGAAATATTAAGTAATTTCAGACGTTATTAGATCAATGCATAATTAAGTATGTACAGTTTTTTAAAACCTAATATAACTAAAATTTTGGAAATGCAGTTTCAGAAAGGGGAGAAACAGGATCAGTTCAGTAGAAATAGGAAAGTTTAGGGGCTGGAGAGATAGCCTAGCGGTTAAGAGCACCGACGCTCTTGCAGAGGACCCGGGTTCGATCCCCAGCACCCACATGGCGGCTAAGAACCGTCTGTAACTCCAATTCCAGGAGAACTCCAGTTCCAGGGGAATCCGAGACCCTCTTCTGACCTCCGCGGCATTGCACGACACGGGTGCACAGACCTGCATGCAGACAGTACATTCATACACATACGGAAATAAATAAAATTAATGAAAAAAATTAAAAAAGAAATGTAATGCTAGCCACATACGTAATTTAAAATTTTATAAGTGGGGCTGGAGAGATGGCCTAGCGGTTAAGAGTGCCGACCGCTCTTACAGAGGACCCGGGTTCGATCCCCAGCACCCACATGGCGGCTGAGAACCGTCTGAAACTCCAATTCCAGGAGAACTCCAGTTCCAGGGGAATCCGATACCCTCTTCTGACCTCCGCGGCATTGCACGACACGGGTGCACAGACTTGCATGCAGACAGTACATTCATACACATACAGAAATAAAATTAATAAAAAAAAAATAAAGAAACATTACAAGTATACAGTAATGGTGAGTAAAGTTGAGTACAAGGCTGGGTGTAGTGGTACATGCCTTTAATCCCAGCATTCAGGAGGCAGAGGCAGAGGCAGAGGCAGGCAGATCTCTGTGAGAATGAGGCCAGCAAGGTCTACACATCAAGTTCCAGGCCATCTGGTGCTACAGGGAGACTCTGTCTCAAATAAATAAAAATAGAAACTAAAAAGACAATAACAACAAAACAACCAAATAAACAAAGCAAAGGAAGGATGATAAATAGAAAATAATAGAAAAAGTTTCAAATATAAAAAGTTCATAGACAATATAAATGAATTGATAAATTGATATTTTTTTTTGGTCTTTTTGAGACAGGGTCTCCCTGTAGCCCCAGCTGGCTTGGAACTTGCTCAGTAGACCAGGCTGGCCTTGAACTCACAGTGATCCACCTGCCTCTGCCTCCTGAGTGCTAGGATTAAAGGCGCATGCCACCACGCCCAGCATGAATTGATATTCTTAATTAAAAGATAGTCTGCAATTTGAATAAGAAATCATTATTATATATGTATATAGAGATTATTTACGTAGACACCAGAAAGAAAACAAAAACTGAGAAAACTGATCAAAAGTATGAAGAAAACAAAGGCATTAACAAAGGCAAGATGGAATAGTATATTGTATGCATCTTACACCTAATCCTTTGTACATTTGAATGTACAAATAAAGAAACATTGGGGCTGGAGAGATGGCCTAGCGGTTAAGAGCGCCGACTGCTCTTACAGAGGACCTGGGTTCGATGCCCAGCACCCACATGGCGGCCGAGAGCCGTCTGAGGCTCCAATTCCAGGAGAACTCCGGCTCCAGGGGGAATCCGAGACCCTCTTCTGACCTCCGCGGCGTTGCACTACACGGGTGCACAGACTTGCATGCAGGCAGTACATTCATACACATACAGAAATAAAATTAATAAAAAAAAAATAAAGAAACATTACAAGTATACAGTAATGGTGAGTAAAGTTGAGTACAAGGCTGGGTGTAGTGGTACATGCCTTTAATCCCAGCATTCAGGAGGCGAAGGCAGATGGATCTCTGTGAGTTCAAAGCCAGCCTGGTCTACATAGCCAGTTTTAGGTAGCTGGGGCTACAGGGAGACCCAGACTTTAAAAAAAAAAAAATTAAAACTCTGGAGAATTTAAAAATATACTGGATAATCTTCCTAATAAAAACAAATGGCAGGGCTCCAGAGATGGCTCAGTGGTTAAGAGCACTGATTGCTCTTGCAGAGGACCTGGGTTCGACTCCCAGCACCCACATGGAGGCTAAGAACCATCTTTTTTTTTATTATTTTTTTTATTTCTGTATGTGTATGAATGTACTGTCTGCATGCAAGTCTGTGCACCCGTGTCGTGCAACGCCACGGAGGTCAGAAGAGGGTCTCGGATTCCCCTGGAACTGGAGTTCTCCTGGAATTGGAGCTTCAGACGGTTCTCAGCCGCCATGTGGGTGCTGGGGATCGAACCCAGGTCCTCTGTAAGAGCGGTCGGTTGTTCTTTGCCTTTGTGATTTCTTTTTTTCCAGTTTCTTCTTTTTTTATGTGTATGACGTGTACTGTCTGCATGTGGGTTTGGTGCCCCCATGTGGTGCAGTGCTGGTGGGAGGTCAGAAGAGGGTGTCGGATCCCCTGGAACTGTAGTTAAGATGGTTTCTAAGCCAGGGCTGGAGAGATGGCCTAGCGTTTAAGAGCGNAGGCCAGCTGAGGCTACACAGGCCCTCCAAAAACAAAAACAAAAGTGCTGAATATTCTCACTGTATAGTTTTAAAACAATATATTCAGGCCCGGCTTGGTACATGCCTTTAATCCCAGCACTCACCAGAGGCAGAGCAGTGGAGCTCTGTGAGTTCAAGGCCAGCCTGGTCTTCCTCGTAGCGTTCCAGCACCAGCTGGGGCCACAGACCCTTGTCTCAAAAACACCAATATAATATATATACTAATATATATATATACTATATATATTATATATTAAACTTTTTTATTTTATGAATGTTTTGCCTGTATATTAAAACTGCCATCATGTATGCAATGCCATGAAGCCAGAAGAGGGTGTCAAATCCCCTGGACTGGGTTATAGATGGCTGTTAGCAAATCATGTGCGGCTGCTGGGAATCAAAAGCCCGCTCTCTGGAAGGAAACTGCAAGTTGTCTTTTAACCGCTGGGGGGGACCATTCTCCAGCTTACCTCTTTCTGAAGTGTGAATGGAAATTTTTATCTGTGTATTATGCTTGTACGCTAACAAATAGGATTTGTTGTTTTTGGTCCTTTTTGAGACAGGGTCTTCTGTAGCTCCAGCTATCCCTCGACTCACTGTAAGACCAGGCTGGCCTTGAACTCACAGAGATCCACCCTGCCTCTGCTCCCACAGTGCTAGGATTAAATGTTGTGCCACACACTGCCTGGCTAACTACGATGATTTTGTCTATTAATCTTTTCTATTTGTGACTTGCCTGCACTTAGTTCGGATGATTGTTTGTTGGATCTTGTAAAAATTTTTTTCTACCTAGAGGACCAAATCCTTTGCATATGAAGACTGACATACTCCTTCTTGTCTGATTACACCTCCACAGCTGTCCTGCAACCTCCGGTACAAGTACAGATGAAGAGGTATGAGGAGCTTTCTCAGCCTTAGGGCGCTCCAGCTTTCCACAATTATGAATTTTAGCCAGTGGTTAAGTTCATAAGAGGCTCAACAACCAGGCGAGGCGGGTGATTCCCTTCATTCCTAATTGTATCACAACCAGGCTGTCAGATTTCCTCAGTTGCTTTTTGTCTTTTGATGGACTGACCATCTGGGTTTGATTCTTTACCTAAATATGATTAAAATATTTCTGGACATTAAACCAGCCTTGCTTTACTAGAATAAATTCTACTTGGTTGAGGCATATAATCAATCCATGATCTATGTGGCTAGATTTGGATCTTGCTCAATATTTTATTGAAGACTTTTTATTAATTGAATTTATTAATTTAAACACGTTTTTCCATAGTTATATGGGAATGCTTTCTGATTAGTTCCACCCTACCCTCTCTCATCCTCCCTCCCCACGTAATATTGAAGATTTTTATATCAATTTTTGAGAGATTATTAAGTCACCAGTTTTCTATTCTTAGGATGTTTATCTGATTTGGGTGTTAGGGTAATATTAGACTCAAAGTATTGAGTTAGGAAGAGTTCTCGATTTTCTGGTAAATGTAAATGTTTGGTAAAATTCATTAATGAGGCCATTTGGGCCTAGTCTTTTCATTTTAGGAAGATTTTAATAATCCTCTTTCTTTTTGGTTTGAGGACAGGGTCTCCCTGTAGCCCCAGCTGCCCGGATTCACACAGTAGACCAGACTGTCTTATGGCAACTCACAGAATCTGCCTGCCTCTGCTTGATGTTGTTGCGGCTTAAAGGCGGTTGTTAAGACATGAATCTTTTGCTGTAGTACGTTGACCCCATGGCATGCACATGCTCCAAGAGCCCGATTACGAGGCATTGTAATTTTTCCTAGAACTGACACGTTGATTGGATGGTTGTTAGCACCCATGTGAGTGCAAGACACTTACAACCCACGTCCTCTGCAAGAGCAGACCCGTACTATTTAAAAAGAACCCACTTTTTGAGCCATCTCTCAGGCCCCCAAATTTATCTGTCAATATAATTACACTAGGGGCAGGAGAGATAGGTTCTAGCGGGTTAAAGAGCACCCAACTGCTCTTGCAGAGAACCCGTGTTTAATCCCCAGCACCCACATGGCGGCTGAGAACTGTTTGTAAACTCCATTTCCAGGAGAACTCCAGTTCAAGGGGAATCCGAGAGGGACGTTCTTCTGACCTCCCCCGGCATTGCACGACACACGGTGCACAAACCTACATGCCAGACAGTACATTCATACACATACAAAAATAAATTAAAATCATTACCAAAATATATAATTACACTAAATAGAATATCGATTGATGAAACATTTTTTTCATTTGTAGAATAAACCAAATTTAGTTGTGATATTTTGGGGGGGTTTTCTTGGGGGGGTGGTTGAGGAACAGGGGTTCCCGGTAGCCCCAGCTATCCTGGAAAAATTCTATGTAGACCAGGCTGGCCCGAATCACACGAAGATCTGCCTTGCCTCTGCCTCCCAAGCGCTGGGATTAAAGACATGTGGCCACCTGCCTGGCTTTTGAGACAGGATCTCCCCTTTAGCCCTAGCTGGCCTGGATTCACTATGTAGACAAGATGGGCTTGCTTGAACTCCCAGAGATCTGCCTTCTTCCACCTCTGGAGTGCTAGATTAACGGTGATGCATTACCATGCCCAGCTAGTGATATTCTGAATAACTTTTAGGCTTTAATTTCCTTGTATTTAAAATCTGGTATCAACATTTAGATTTACATACTGCGATTTTCTTCTTTCTTTGTGCATGTATCTTTTTATGTTGGCCTTACCAAGTGATACTATTAATAACTTTATACTTAAGGGCCAAATTCCTTTTCTAGAATCTGACCACTTTAAAAAAAATTTTTTTTTTTTTATTCTGTTATGTGTAGGACTGCAACTGTCTGCATTGCAAGTTTGGGGCGCACCCGTGTCGTGCAAATGCCGCGGAGGGTCAGAAGAGGGTGTTGGAATTTCCCTGGAACTGGAGTTCTCAGCAGCCATGTGGGATAAACACCTTTTTTAAAAATGTGTCTATTTGCCTGCATGTGTTGTAAGTGCACCCATGTCATGGCAATGTCTGTAGCGGTCAGAAGGTGTGGATCTCCAAGAACTGGAGTTAAGGATGGCGTGTTCTCCTTCCTGGTGGGGTGTTGGGAATCGAATCCTCTTGAAGAGTAGCCAGTGCTCTAAGGCGGCCATCTCTCCCAGCCCAATTTTTGTCATTTTTAAAATGGCCATAGCAGAAGGGAGAACAGTGGCTAGTCAGAGCTGATGCGAGGAGAAGTCTAGGGATTGCATTACCATATTAAAAATTTTTTTTTACTTTTATTTATTTTCTGTTATGTGTCATTGAATTGTATCTGTCATGCATTTGCAACTTTGTGCAACCCATGTCATGCAATGCTGAGGAGGTACAAAAGAGCGGTGTCGGATTCCCCTGGGAACTGTAGTTCATTCTGGAATTGGAGTTTCAGAGGTTCTCGGCAGCCAGTGGGCGCTTGGGATCGAACCTGGTCCCTCTGCAAGAATGGACAGAGGTCGGCGCTCTTAACCACCCCAATAGGCCACTCTCCAGCCCCTGCATTACCATATTAGGGGGACTGTAGCCTCCTGGATCTTGGGCAAAGATCTTGAAGGTGATCTTATTGGAGCTTGCGTATCAGAATGTCAGGGTATGAATTTAGGGCAGGATCATTTACATAATGAGTATGGAAGATCCATGTGTGGCATGTGAGCATGTGTTATGCGGATGAGAGGTGGAGTGTGCACACAAGCACCCAAGCATGTGTTGGGGATAAAAACCAGGGTCTAGTGCATGCTAGGCAAGTGCCCCTACTACCGAGCTGTTATACTCTGAGGCATTCTCAAAGATGCTTCTGCTGAACCACAGCATATGGCAAGAATACAGTTTTGGTAAAAAGTCCATCTTTCTTTCAGTTTTTAAAATGTATTTTATTTTTGGTTTTTTTTGTTTTTGACGCTGCAGGATCTCGCTAAATGAATGGCATCGGCTGCCTTGTATCTGTAATCTTCCTGCTTCTGCCTTCCAAGAACTAGGACTATAGGCACGTGCCACCATGTGTATATTGAATAAAATGTCTATTTCATCAAAGTTTTTATTTTTTATTTTTATTTATTTTTTTTTATTTCTTTCTGTATGTGTACGAATGTATTGTCTGCAGCAAGTCTGTGCACCGTTGTCGTTGCAATTGCCGCGGAGGTCAGAACTGGGCGTCGGATTTCCCCTGGAGCTGGAGTTCTCCTGGGAGTTGGAGAGTGTGCAGATGGTTCTCAGCCGCCAGTGGGTTGATGGGGATTGAACCCGGGTTCCTCTGCAAGAGCGGTGGTACTCTTAACTGCTAGGCCATTTCTCCAGCCCCTCATCAAAGTTTTTAAATACATTGATTGGCATAAAGCTATTATATGATATTGTCATATTAAGCATATTTGTTATTGCCGATGCTGTCTGATTTTTTAATTACTATTATTTATTTATTGTGGGTGATATGTGTGTGGGGCATCATACCTGCCACAGCATGAATGTGGAAGGTCAGAGGACAAACTTTCAGGAGTTAGTTCTTTCCTTCTACCACGTGAGTCCCCAAGAACAATCTCAGATTGCTGGCCTTGGCTGCAAGCCCCTTCACCTGCTGAGCTTCTTGCTAACCCTGCTACTGTGTTTGCGATAGGCTATATTTAGTCCAAGCTGGCCTTGAGCCCATGATCCTCCTGACTTACCTCAGCCTTCTGTTTTTTTCTTTTTCTTTTATTTAGTGTTACGCATGTACTGTCTGCATGCAGTTCTGGGCACCCTGTCGTGCAATGCCACAGAGGTCAGAAGAGGGCATCGGGCTCCCCTGGAACTGGAGACAAAGACGGTTTTCAGCCATGTGGGTGCTGGGAATCGAACCGATTCCTCTGCAAGAGCAGTCTCGCTCTTAACCGCTAGGCCACCTCTCCAGCCCCAACCTTCCCCTTCTAAGAGTTGGATTTACAGATGAGTGCCATTATATCCGGCTTGTATTTCTGTTATTGTATCTTTTTTTTCTTTTTCTACCATGTATTTTTTTTTTAGTGTATTAGTGTACTGTTGCGTGTAGGTTGGTGCACCGTGTGTGCAATGCGCGGAGGGTCAGACGCGGCCTTGGTTCCCCCCTGGCCCCTGGCGTTCAGCTGGTTCTTCGGCGCCCCGTGGGCTGCTGGCCTTGCCTCGGTCCTCTGCCAGAGCCCCGTCCGCGCTTCTTCTTGCTTTGCGCCCTCTCTCCCGCCCCTCTTTTTTCTGTTGCCCCTCTTCGACTGTCCGCCCCCCCCATTGCCCCTTCCCCCTCGCTCTTTCCCCTTTTTTTACTTCCTTTTTTCTGTTTTGCCGCTTTTCCCCTGCCTGTCTGTCCGCTGCCCTCTGGTGTGTCCACTGCTGGCGGGGCCCCCGCCCTGGCTCTCCTGGCGCTGTGCCGTTGTTCGCTGTCCCGCTCGGCCTCCTGGGCCCCGGCCGCCTGGCTCTCTGCCGGCGCCGCTCTGCTTTTTCCTTCTGCGTCCTTTCTCTTGTCCCTCCCGGCTCCTTCGCTTTTTCCACGCGCCGCCCCCACTTTATAAAAACTCTTATTGTATCTTCATTCATTTCAATAGGCATTCTGTACTATTTTTTGTTTTATTTATTTATTTATTTATTTATTTATTTATTTAATTATTTATTTATTTATTTATTTTATTGGTCTTTTTTGGAAACAGGGTCTCCCTGGTAGCCCCAGCTGTCCTGGAACTTGATAGGTAGAGACCAGGGTGGCCTTCTTGAACTCACAGAGATCCGCCTCCCTGGGCCTCCGCTAGTTGTGGGATAAATAGGAAATGTGCCCCCATGCCTGGCCCTGATTCTATACTATTTTTGTCATTTCTATACATCTACTTCTTTGAGCTTAGCTTTCCCCCCTCCCCAAATTCTTTAGCAAGATCATCAACTGTCAGTCTATATTCTCAATTTCACTATACTAAGAATTCTGGGCTAGAGAGATGGCCCACCCAGGTTAACAGCACTGACGCTCTTAAGCGGAACCGGGTCCAATTACCAGCACCCACCTGGTGGCTAGAACTGTCTTTAGGTCTTGCTTGGTGGACCACGCCTTTAATCCCCGCACTAGGGGGCAGAAGAGGCAGACAGATCTCCGTGAGTTCAAGGTCAGCCTGGTTACATAGCAAGCTCCAGGCCAAAAAGAATTTCTTTCCTGCCTTCCCCCGTAGATAGAATATCACCATGTAGTCCAGGCTGGTGTCAATCTTACCGTCTTCACTGCCTCTGCCTTGCAAATGCTGGAATTATAAGTATGAATGAATTATCATGGTAAGCTAAACATGGGAACTTCTAATTAACCTGTGTTAACTAAACTGTACTGAGTTTAGAGAAAATGATTTGTATGACATCTTTTTTATATCAACTGAGCCATTTCACTGGCTGATTTTTAGGTCCACTTTATCTATTAGTAAAATGACTAGAACTGTTTTTTGGTGACCTCTTTTTTTTTTGAATTGTGTCAAATTTTGCTTTCTATATAAAGTGAGTTTAGGCCCGGGCATGGTGGCATATGCCTTTAATTCCTAGCACTTGGAGGCGGAGGCGGTGGATTGTCTGTGCGTTCAAGGGCCAGCCTGGTCAACAGAGTGAGTTCTATGAGAGCTGGGGCTACCCGAGAGATCTGTGTGTCAAAAAAGCCCCCCCCCAACGTTTAGTTTTTAGGTGCATCTCAGAGTTCTAGTACACTGACAGCTGTTAACACAGTACCTTTTTATTGTGATAATGCTCTTTGCCTTGCATTCTATTTCATCTACTATTAATATGGCCACAGCTGTTCTCTTCTGATAAGCACCTACCTGCTATTTTCCCCTATTCTATCTTCCATGTTTCTTTTGGTTTTGATCTTTTAAGTCTTCTCTTCTAACGAAACATTTCATACTTTGGCTTTACTTTTTAATCCAATCTAACAACTATTTTTTTATACAAATTTTTTTTTTTTTTTTTTGAGACAGGGTCTCCCTTAGTCTCAGTTGTCCTGGCATTCGGCTACACAGATTAGGTGGCCTTGAATCCACAGAGCCAGCTCCTTCTGCCTCCCCAAGTGCTAAATTAAGGGCATGCTGCTAAGGGCATGCACCAGCATGCCCAGCTCTAACACTTATCTTTTAACTTGTAGTTTTGTACAGGGATTGAACCCAAGGTTTCACATGTGCTAGGAAGGCACCCTATCATTAAGCCAGAAGCCAAAAGGTGTCACTATGTAACACAGCTTTGCCTTCATCCAGGCCTCAGTCTTCTTTTCTAAGAAGAGTTTGCAGGCGTGAGAAGCGGCCACACCTTTAATCCTAGCACTTGGGTGGCAGGCAGATCTTTGTGAGTTCCAGGCCAGCCTGGTCTACCGAGTGAGTTCCAGGCCAGTTGGGACTAAAAAGGAGACCCTGTCTCAAAAAAACAAAAAACCAAAAGAGGTTTGAGCTTTTTTTTCTTTTTTTTTAATGCCTTCATTGAATTTTGTGTGTCATCCTTGCACAGGGCCCTTGCTAATCTTCTCTGTATCATTCCAATTTTAATATATGTGCTGCCGAACGCGAGCACGAGAATTTCTTTCTTTAGAATTATGTATGCGGGGGTGGCGTACGCCTTTAATCCTAGCACTCGGAGGCAGAGGCAGGCGGCTCTTTGTGCGTTCAAGGCCAAGCCTGGTCTACAGCGTGAGTTCAAAGGACACTGGCGCTAAAGAGACCCGTCTCAAAAAGACACAAAAAAAAAAAAAAAATACACATGTACTGGATGGGGGTGAGGGGGCAGATCCCCAGGACCCACATAAAAAAACAAGCTTAAGCCAGGCTTGGTGGCACACACCTGTAATTCCAGCATCAGAAGGCGGAAGCTGATGATTTTCTTTGGCAGGCTGGCTGGTGAGACAGCTTTATGGGTGGAACTTGGGTTACTTGTTAATCACGACCCTGCCTCGGGGCGCTTGCTGGATGGCCTAGCGGTGTAAACGGACGACCGGCTCTGGCAGAGACCCGGGTTCGATTCCCAGCACCACATTGCGGCTAAGAACCAGCTTGTGACTCCCGGTTCCAGAGAACTCATTTCCAGGGAGAATACGAGACCGTCTTCTGCTTCCGCCTAGGCCATGCACGAACGGGGTTGCGCAGGACCGCATGCAGACACTAACATTCATGACACATAAAAATAATAAATAAATAAACATTTAATCAAAAAAAGAAAAATTTTAAAAATAAAGACCCCGCCTCACACAACAATAAAGGGGGCACCACACACCACACCACACACGCACACGCACACGCACGCACAGAATTATGCATGTACTTAAGTGTACCACATACATGCAGTGCCCAAAAAGGCACCAGAAGAGGGTGTTACATCTCCTGGCACTGGAGTTATCGAAGGTTGTTAGTGGGATGTGGAAGCTGTGCATTGAACCGGTCCTCTGCAAGAGCAAGCCCGTACTCTTAACCACTGAGCTTCTCTCCAACTCCTTTTTAAATAATGTCTAGTGGAAGCATAATGTTCATGGTTTTCTTTGCCGTTTTTTTTTTTTTTTTGACGACCGGCGCTCACGAAGCCCGTTGTCCGGAACTCAATTTGTCGACCAAGCTGGCTTTCGAACTCACAGCGAGCTCCGCCTCTTGCATCCCAAAGTCTGGGAGTTGAAGGTGTGCCCCCACCACGCCCAGTTAGTTTCATTAGCTTATTAATCTTCTATTTTATTTATTTATTATTTATTTATTTATTTATATCATTTACATTTTAGCTTTTTATTTACTCTTTCTACTAATTTGAAGACTTATTACTTTTATTCCTATTCAAATTTCTTTCCTAAAAAAATTTATCTCTATGTTTTCATGAGTTTCCATTTTGTCGTCGAATAAAGATTGTAATTATGTAATTCTATCCTTCACTCGGTATAGCTAGAAATTTCATACCCTTACTTTCCTTGTACTAAGACTACCCTTCTTTTTTAATATAAGTTCTGAGAGTCTTCAGATTTTTTTTTTTTTTTTTTTTTTTTTTTTTGGTGTTTTCGAGACAGTCTCCTTATAGCACCAGCTGTCCGGGACTCACTCTGTAGACCAGCTGGCTTTTACACTCCCAAGTGCTAGGATTTTTTTTTTTTTTTGTCTTTTTGAGACAGGGTCTCCCCTTTAGTTCCAGCTAGCCTGGAGCTCACTCTGTAGACCAGGCTGGCCTGAACTCACAGAGATCCGCCTGCCTCTGCCTCGAGGCTAGGATTTAAAGACATGCGCCGCCGGGCGTGATGGTGCATGCCTTGCTCGCTAGCACTCAGGAGGCAGCGGCAGGCGGATCTCGGAGTTCATAGGCCAGCATGGTCTACTAGAGTGAGTTGCAGGACAGCTTGGGCTACAGGGAGGACCCCTGTCTCGAAAGGACAAAAAAATAATAATAATAATAATAAATTAAAGACATGCAGGGCCACCATGGCCTGGCTGAGTCTTCAAGATTCTCTACAAACTATATTAAAAGTTCACCATCGTTGGGACAGGCATATTTTTAATTATTTCCCAAACTTCAACTACTCTGCAAATAATCCCTCTGTAAGGAAACATTTTCTTGCAATGCTTCACTGCTGAGGCAGAGTTGGTGTTTTAGGTGGAACAACTGGGCCACTGTGTAACTGTCTGGTGGATTATAGGATGCTAAGAAACAAGGGTCCCTACCAAGTAGTATCAGCAGGCATCCCCTCTTCTCCCACAGATATCACTTCTAAACATTCCTTCTGGATCAGCATCACTCCAAAATGATAATACTCTTTTACTTTATGTGAAACAAATTGTAGGGGCTGGAGAGATAGCTAGGGTTAAGAGCCCGACCGCTCTGCAGGGACTGGACGTTCGATCCACCACGCACCCACAGCGCAGTAAGAAACCGTCTTAGACTCCAATTCCAGGAGAACTCCAGTTCCAGGGGAATCAGAGACCCTCTTCTGACCCTCCGCTGCCATTGCACGACAGGGTGCACCGGCCTGCATGCAGAACAGTACTTTCATACACATACAGAAAAAAAAAAATGTAAAAATTACCAAAATAAAACATATATAACTAGGAAGAAACAAGGAATATTCTTGTTTTCTTTTTTCACATAGCAAATAAAATTATTTCACTTATATTAGGGAATATTCATTTATAACCCGTTTTCATTATCCGATTATGGACTTGATCTCCTTGCCCATAAAAATTTTCTCCAAAAAAAAATTTTTTGTGAGACAGGGTGTATTCTCTGTGGACCAGACTGGGCTGAGATTCAGAGGTTAACTTGCCTCTGCTCTCCAAGTGCGGGACTAAAGGGCATGTCTGATACCACTGAACACTCAGAAATTTTCTATTCTTAAATTAAAAAAAAAAAAACTATTTTTGTAGTTCAGAGCCCCTCCCAGGTTAGAAAAGAACACTGCCACTGCACTGTATACTCACTTCCAAGGTCTTTATCTGCAATGTATGACTAAGTATAACAGAAGAAGAATCACTTTTTTTGAGACAGGTTCATTTCACAAAGGCCATGCTATCCTTGAACTTGATATGTAACCAAAGAGAACCTTGACCTTTTGATCATCCTGTCTCTACCTCCTGACAGTGCTGGTATTATGGACGTTATATCCACCATGCCTGTTTGATGCTAGAACTGGGGAGTTAAGTCCAGGACTTCAGCCAATGCCCTAGGCCAGCATTAACCAAACTGAGCCCTACGCCTAGGAATCCACTTTTCAATGGCTTCTTTATAAAAGCTAAGTTTTTTTGTTTGTTTGTATTTTTTAACGGCTCTAGAATAGAATACTGAACCTGTTTACCATGTTTAAAAAAAGTTTTACAGGTCAGGTGTGGTGGGCGCACGCCTTTTTAACTCCTAGTACTTGGGAGGCCAGAGGCAGGTGGATCTCTGTGATTCAAGGCCAGCCTGGTCTACCGAGTGTAGTTCCAGTGACAGCCAGAGCTACAGGGAGACCCTGTCTCAAAAGAAAAATTAAAAATGTAAACAGACCTATCACTCCCCAAAAAGTTTTACCAATACAATATTATATTCCTAACATGGTCTCCTATAGACAAACCTGTTAGTGTCCCAAATAATGACATTTCCATCAAATCCTGATGTTACTAAGAGTCTTGTATTAGTATCATATTCGATGTTCTTCACCCAGCTAGTGTGACCATGTAAAGTGCATACTTTGGTGTTCAATTTTCTCAGATCCCATAGTGCTATTGTAGTGTCATCAGGCAGGTAGCAAAGAAACACAGCCGAGGTTATCAAGAAATCTTACAAAGGCAGAAAAAGAAAACTGGTTTCATTAACTCTTTTTTAAAACAATATGACTTCGGAAACAGTCTCTGTTATTACCAAGGGGGAAAACAAAGGACTATAAACTCACTGTATAAACCCAAGGATTTTGACACAATAAAGAGTAAATTTAATTTGCATAAACACACAGCAAAGCTAGTATGATTTAATAAGAGCTGCACTGTGATTTGATCTGTTTAACTGCTGACGGTTATTTGGAACTAGAAATGTAAAGTAGGTGCCTTAGAAAGACAAATTGTGAGAAGAAATGTAAAACTTTAGCAATATGGTTCATAGGGAAATAGAAACTGACGGATACAGGTGACAGAGCCTTTAAAGACTCTGATTTGCCAGAGATAGCACAAAAGGGCTTCAAATAATAAGATGTTTTGCTATAAGTCACACCCTTTCTAACATAGAACAATACTTAGGTTACAATCACAGTTGTGTATTTTCAATTTTACTTTAACTCTTAATTCAAAATTATTCCCTAAATAATCTCCCACAGCAACACATTTGTTAATCAAGACTGTAAGACAGACTTAAACTATAATAGTCTTTTTAATAATTTCCTACTAATTTTTCAATCCTTAGTGACTATATTTTTTAAAAAAACAAAATTTTTTTTATTGTTAATTTTTTTATTTCTGTATGTGCGTTCATGATGTATCTGTATGCATTGCAAGTCTGTGCACCCTGTGTCGTGCAACCGCCAGCGGAGGTCCAGAGGAGGTCATGGGATTCCCCTGGGAACTGGAGTTCTCCTGTGAATTGGAGTCTTCAGACGGTTCTCAAGCCGCCAGTGTGGGTGCTGGGGACGAAACACCGGTCCTTGTAAGAGCGGTCGCGAGCTCTTACCACGCTATGGCTCATACTCTCCAGCCCCCTGACTATATTTTATATATATAAACAAACACATAACTTATATATTTATATATATTTCTATATAGTTATTTATACTATATACTTATATTATATAATATATTTTTTTGGGCCTCCTCGCCTGAACCTAGTGAGAGGTGTTTTTTTTTTTTTTTTTTTTGGTGTTTTTCCAAGACGGGGTCTCTTGTAGCCTTTGGCTGGCTGGAACTTGCTATGGTAGACCGGGCTGGCTGATTCCAGAGATCTGCCTGCCTCTGACTCCAAGTGCTTGGAATAAAGGCCTATGCCACCATGCCCGGCTACAAATTACTTTTTTAAAAATGACCATTTATACACCTTGGCGTGGTGGCACACGCTTTAATCCTAGCCTTGGGAGGCAAGCGGCAGGTGGATCTTTTGTGTTCAAGGCCAGTCCTGGTCACAGAGTGAATTCCCAGGACCACCCTGGACTACAGGGAGACCCCTCTCTCGAACAGACCAAAAATAAAAAATAAGAAATAAATAAATTTTTTTAAATAATTAAAAAAAAATCCGGTTGTGGTGGTGCATTCCTTTAATACTAGCACTTGCAGGCGGTCATGATGGCAGGCGGCAATCTTTTGTGAGTTCAAGGTCAGGCTCCCCTGGTCACAGAGTGAGTTTCTATAGAGACAGCTACTTAAGTGGAGATACAGGAAGACCCTCTTGAAAAGACCAAAAAACACATAAACAGTTTTGACATTTTAGTTTCTGTCTAATCTAATGGTAGGATGGTGTCTTTAGCAAATGTTGTTATATATCCAATCCTTAGCGTACTCTTATACAACCAATAAATTCTAGAACTTCTACCAAAATAAATTATATTGATTAAGTGTGTCAGAAATAAACATCAATAGCCATAAACAACATCATGATCTTACTGGAACTTATCATGGTTTGAAACCCAGGTCCACCTTCCTCTTCTACCTTAATCTTCCTCTCTTTTTAGTATTTAGCTATCATCCCCCTCCAGGATGATTTCCCTCTCTATCTAGCCTGGGGTAGATTAAAAAATTTGCTAGAGTGTCCCAAATACTCTGTTATTATTATTATTTTTATTATTATATTATTATTATTATTTGTGTGCATGCATGTTCATGTATTTGAGTATACACCATATGGTTATGGAATCGTGATGGTTAACATATGTTTCCTCTATCACTTTTCATTTTTATTTTATTTTATTAATATTATTATTTTTGGAAAAAAGGGTCTCCCTGTAGACCCGGTTGGGCTGGAACTCACTATATAGACCAGGCTGGCATAGATCTCAGAAATATCGCCTGTCTCTGTCTTTCGGGGTAATTCCAAAAAGGACCGAGTTGCTGAATCAAAGTCATCTGCTTACCGCACCTGTAGTCCACCTTTTTTGAGGCAGGGTCTCTCCCTGACCCTAGAGCTCACTGCTTCAGCTTGACAGGCTGGTCAGAGAGCCCCTGGGGATCACCTGTCTCCACTCTCCCCTCCCAGCACTGGGAAGTAGTGATGAGAGCCACCTCAGCTTCAGCTTTTATTCGGTTGAATGCTTGGCAGACCTGAATCACTACAGGTCTTTCTTATGCTTGTACATCAAGCACTTTATCCACAGAGCCCTCTCCCCCAGCCCCAGCAGTCTACAATTCTACCAAAATATTTAACACTATAGTGTGAGAACAACTTTATAAGGCTATTATAAATGCCTCAAAGGCAGGAGGAAACTGCCTAGTACAAGGTTAGAGCTTTAGTACCCAATACAAACAGTGTTAAGCACCTGTGCTTGCTTGCTTATTGACTGATTGATTGATGACGACTGACGCTGATTGATTCTCTGGTAGCTTGGTTGAATCTCCATGGGAAACAGCCTCACTGGGAACTGGCCTGTGGTTCTAGATTCTGTGGGGTATTTTTCTTGATTGTTGAATGAATGATGTGAAAGGGCCCGGGCCACTATAGACAGTGCAACCTCTGGCCAGGTTGTTCTGTCTTGTTTGAGAGGACAGCAGGCTGGCCTGGGCCAGGGGAGCAAGCAGTTAAGCAGCGTTCCTCCATGGGCTGTTGCTTCAGCTCTGCCTCCAGGTTCCTGTTCCTGAGTTTCCGACTTGGGCTCCCTAAGTGGACGAACTGTGGGACCCGGCGATGTAAGATGTAATACAACCTTTGTTCTCAAGTTTGGTATTGGGGTATCATGGTGGTTTTGTCACAGCAATTCGAAAGCAAGCAACTAGAACAGTTTGTATTTATCTTTATTGTATCCAACAGGGCATCAGAGAACCCAGGCTGGCCTCAAATCACAGTTATTGCACTCTGAGAACAACTTTGAACTTTGTAGCCTCTTGCTATTGCCCTCTGCTGAATTACAGAGTGGGCCACCATGCCATTTATACGGTGCCAAGGATTAAACCCAGGCCTTCTCATGTATGCAAAGCAAGGTCTTTATTAACTGAACTCCATCCCAATTCCATTAGTACATATTAAATGAATTTAAAACGCGCAAAAGGATATGTTCACAACCCATACTCAGTGAAGAATAAAAACTACAATTGGTACATAAATTCTGTGGAATAAAGCAAAATAAGTTGGCCGAGGTTAGGGAAAGCTTTCAACAGTGGTGCCCTGATTGTATAGAATGACCTCGCGTGTCGCACTGCCCCCAGACATAAGCACCTTGAACCTGCATGCAAAGGGCCTTTTACAGGGGCAAATGAGGAGTTACCAGGACTCCTTCCCGCGATTGCCAAAAAGTTATTTATTTAGGACAGGGTCTCACTATGTTGTCCCGACTGGCCTGGATTAAAGGAATACTGGAGATTAAAGTTGTGCACCACAACAGGTTTCACTGATTATTTTAATCATAGCGACCTAGCCTGCGTGCAGTGGGCACCACACCTTTATTCACCTAGCACTCCCGTAGGCAGAGGCAGGCGTCTCTGTGAGGTTCAAGTGCCAGCCTGGTCTTACAGAGTGAGTTCCGGGCAGCAGGGGCTACAGGGAAACAAAAAAAAGGACAAATAAACTAAAATGAGATTAATTATCAATTGATTAAGCTAGTTCAATGATGTTCGCAATAAGGCATTTACAACTGATGACAAAAAATGCCAACTCCTAAATACTTTAGGGCTGGAGGGGTACAGCTCAGCAGTAAAGCACTTGCTTCCACAGCACTGGCGAGATCTTGGGTTTGATGCCCAGAGTCAGAAAACAAACAGAACCAAGATGACTTGGACCCTAAAAGCCTTCTACCTCAGACTCCTGTTAGGATTATAGATCATACAAAAATAAACAAGGCAGGGTTAGAGGATAACTCAAGTTAAGAATGCATAACGGTTGGGCACGGTGGCACAGGTCTTTAAATCCAGTACTTGGGAGGCAGAAGAGAGGCAGGGATCTCTGTGAGTTCAAGGTCAGCCTATCTACATAGAGTTCCGAGCCGCTGGGCTATAGGGAGACCCTGTCTCAAAAGACGACAGACAGACAAAGACAGAAAGAGAAAAAAAAGAGCGAGAGAAGCGAGAGGAGAGCAGAAAGAGAGAAGAAGAGAGAGAGAAGAGATGAAGAAGAGCGAGAGACGAGAGAGAGAGAGAGAGAGAGTGACGGAGAGAAGAACGAGAGAGAGAGAGAGAGAAAGCAAGCAAATGCTCTCCCAGAAGATCCAAGCTGAGTTCCCAGCACCCATGTTGGGTGGTTCATATTTGCCTGGATAACTCCAGCTCCAGGAGATGACCTCTGGCCTTGCAGGCCTCTACATCAGAAGCATATAAGTCAACACCACCACATACACATATTTAACTAAAAATAAAATAAATCTTTTATAAACTGCTACAAATAAAAGTTTAAAATAAATTTGGATATCTTTTTAAATTTTTTTATAGAGTTTATTTGATTTTATTTTAGGTGTATGAGTCGGTCTGCCTGAATGTTGTGGTACACAATGTGTGCTCAATGTTGTCAAAGGCCAGAAGAGGATTTCCTGGAACTGGATTTGATTGATTGTTTGCTGTGTGAGTGCTGGACCCTGGGGTCATTGCTGCTTCAGGCACAGTAGTCTACCCTCGAAGGTTTTACACAAGTTTTAGGAAGACCTATTAGATGACTAGGTATCTTCCAAACTTTCAGATTTTCAGTTTAAAAAAATTAAGTAAATTAGCGAATTAGCCTTTCCGTTTTTGTTAATAAAACCAATGAAAATGTAATTGTTAATAAAAGGATTTTTTTTTAATACATATTTTTAATTTTATTTATTTTTTTAAGACATTAGAATGTACTGTCTGCTGTAGTTTGGGTGCACCCATGTTGTGCAATTGCTGCAGAGGTCGATAGAGGGTGTTGGATTCCCCTGGAATGGATTCTCCTGGAATTGGAGTTACAGACGGTTCTCAGCTGCCATGTGGGTGCTGGGGAATCGAACCTGGGGTCCTCTGCAAGAGCAGTCGTGCTCTTAACCACTAGGCCATCACTCCAGCCCATAAAAAGATATTTTAATCCCAAAATGTAGAGAAAGACCCTTCGAATATAAAAGCTTAATAATGGACTGGAAGATGTCTCAGCAGTTAAGACCACATACTGCTTTCCAGAAGTGAGGTCAGTTCTCAGCACTGTCTGGCAGCTCAAACTGCCTAAGTAACTGCAGCTCTAGGGGATCCAGGGCCTCCGGCCTCCTATCTGAGGCTCCTGCCACTCATGTGCACATACCTATTCTCATGCAGGTACATACATATAATTAAAAACAAAATTGTCTTTTTTTTAAGCTAGAGTAAATTTTGAAATTGAGTTTATCTTAATGAAAAACTTAACACTTTTACTTTAGTTCATGAATTTCTTCCCTAAAGCATTACCTGCTAAAGTCTTTTATTAGGTAAAGAGAATAAATCATAGAACACTAAGATGAAGGCCAGATGAAGACCATCAAGGACAACTTTTATTCTAAAATACTCACATGCACAGAGTGTGAAGCATTAGATCCTTAGAGATGTGGCCTATTCTTCTCAAATTAAGACTCAGAATGGGCTAGAAAGTTATAAAGCGTTGAGCTGGGGCTGTGGCTCTGTTGGCAGAGTACTTGTCTAGCGCATATTATGAAATCCTGGATTTTGTCCCCAGCACCACATAACTGGATGTGGAGGTGCTCACCTGGGATAATCCATAGCACTTGGGAAGCAGAGGCATGGAGGATCAAAAGCAAGACGGTCATTCTTGTCTCTTTGAAGTTGAACTTCAAGGCCAGCCAGAGATACATGAAAACCTGACTCGGGGAAAAAAGTTGTAAAATGTTTATAAAACTACATTATATGACAAGTAGGAAAACCTTTCTTTATATACACTGAAATCTGTGTCTCTGTATCAAAGAATTTCTCATAATGTTCCCATAAAATTCTAATATGTGACTATAAAAACTCTGGGTAAACTGATATCCAAATAAATTGAGTTCATTGTTAGAGAATAGTTGGTAAAAGATAAATGGAATTGAATGTGAATTCTTTTTACAAAATCCTATATTTTCATTGTCCCAAGTCTATTGTGAAATATTTTTAAAAATTAAACTAGCCACTGGGCTGGAGAGATAGCCTATCGGTTAAGAGCAACCTCTTGCAGAGGACCCAGGTTCCATCCCCAACACCCACATGGCGGTTGAGAACCGTCCTTTAACTCCAGTTCCAGGGGAATCTGATACGCCCCTCTTCTGACCTCTGAGGCATTGCAGGACACGGGTACACAGGACCTGCATGCCAGACAGTGCATTCATACACATAATAAATAAATAAATAAAATAAAAAAAATTTAAACTAGCCAAGTGTGGTGGCACATGCCGATAATCTCAGCACTGTTGGAGGCAGGGCAGCAAGTCGTTATACTCTGTGAGTCAAGGCTTATCCTGAGTACAGACTAGATGCAGCCTCCCAGAGCACAGCTAGAACTAAAGGGAAAATTCTCAAAAAGACCAAAAAAACAACAACAAAAAAATTACGATGAAAGAACATGACAAACCTTATTCAATAGTTTGAGTTATGCACAACAATTCTAAAAAGGCTGTTTTTCCATAAATACCCAGATTTTATCAATTTTCCCAACAATCTTTCCACAGTCCAGTGAAATGGTCACAAAATTATTTTTTACAGTGTATTGTTTATTTCTATCATTTGATTTTTTTGTGGGGGGGGGTAATTTTAAGACAGTGGTCTCCCTATTAGCCCCCAGCTGGCTTGGAACTTGCTACATAGGACCAGGCTGGCCCTGAACTCACAGAGATCCACCTGCCTCTATTCTTCCTGAGTGCACCACCATGCTTGGCTATAATTCATATTTTAACTTTATCAGATCCTCGTTTATCAATGACTTTAAATGTATCTTGACTACTCCAATATCACTTTCAGGATTTTTTGAAATTATACATGCATACTTTTTTTCATGTTCCCACTGGTAAGCATTGTATTTTTGTCATATGTTGTGTTTAGTAAACAAAATGTCCCAAGACCAATAAAGACAGTGAGAGGGAAAAACAGACCTTGGGTTTTCAAATGGCTGTAAGACTAGTTTTTGTCACATGCTAAATATTCTTAGAAACCTTGTGACCTCATAACTAGAGGGATCTGCATTGTTACAAGGACTCTTAAATCTAAAGTCCTCACGAATAAGGCTATAAAATAGATGTATATATTTAAATTACAAACATTTTTCTTTCCTAAAACATGAATAGAAAATTCTCTCTACAATTAACAATGTTATTTTACAAGATTCAATCCACAAAACTATAAGAAATAAAGTAGAAGATATTACTCAGTATTTCCAAATCTAGACTGAAAGCAGAAAATGTATGCCCACATCTCTGGGCAGCTGCAGTCAGGCAGCCTAATGGAACTATATGTAAATTCCATTTCTACCACCTATGATGTACAAAACATTGGGAAAATCTCTTTATCTGAGTTGCAGTTTCCTTATTCCTCAAAACAGATATAGTATCTGTCTCACATAAGGATAATTTAAAGATCAAACAAGCTAAGCCAAAAGGATACACAAGTTCAAGACCAGCCTGGGCTGTGTTGTGTGTGTGTGTGTTGTGTGTGTGTGTGTGTGTTGTGTTGTATGTATTAAGTAAGACCCTCCCCCAAAAGATGTTGTAGGGTGGTGTGGGTGGTGGTGTGTGTGTATGTGTTGCACACGTCAGAGGACACATTGCAAGGAAATCAATTCTGTCTACTATGTTGGTTCCAGGGATCTATATCAGGTGTCGACTTGGTGGCAAGCACCTTTATCTACCAAGCTGTCTTGTCAGTCCCCACCCCCAAATTTTAAAAAAATTGAACAATATACTGTATGAAAAGTGTTTCACAGGTTTGACTCAAAAATGGAAGTTAGTATTATTAATAAGTAATATACACTTAAGTTTCATGTACCAAAAAAACCTTGCAGTTCCTTAACTTTCTTAAGTTGCATATTCTTCTTTTTTTTTTTTTTTTTTTTTCTGTATCTTGTATCAATTTACTGTCTGCATGCAGTCTGTGCACCCGTGCGTGCAATGCCGCGGATGTCAGAAGAGGGTCCGGATTCCCCTGGAGCTGGAGTTCTCCTGGAATTGAGTAGTTCAGACGGCTCTCGGCCCGCCATGTGGTGCTGGGATCGAACCCGGTCCTCTGTAAGAGCGGTCGGCGCTCTTAACCGCTAGGCCCATTTCCAGCCCAAGTTGCATATACTTCTAAACAAGCTTCAAAATGCATTTTTCCAATCAACAAACCAGAAGACGCAGCTTCAGATTTGTAGGCATGGGGTTCTGTGACAGCAGCATTCGAAGCCAACACTGATAACGCAGGTTAGTCAAAGGTCACTTTGAGTAGGGGCAAACAACTGGATACAAGTCTATTCTTTTTGTAATATGAAATTTTTAATATAAAAAATTAGGAAATAGAAATTAGAATGTAAAAACCTGTGATACCCACCACCAGCTTATCAAATTTTAGCATTTTGTTCTTTCCGAATTTTCTGAAAATACAGACACAGCTGAAGTACGTTGTGACTCCTCCCAATCCCACTCCCTCCCTCCTCTCCAGAGGAACCACTATCCACAATTTGTCATTCCCCATGCAAGATTTTAATACCATGAATTCGTATATGTATGTATCCATCAATATTTTTCTCACACTGTTTATTCTGGAAATAATTAGCACCCATTATGTACAGGCACAGTTCTAGGTGCTAGGGAAGAAAACAGAGAACAAATACATGCCTTCATCAAGCTTATGTTTGTAAAGTTTTAGAATTTTATATAAATGGTATCACACTGTACAGCTCACTCTACAATTGCTTTTCTGTCTCAACCTTATATTTCTGAGACGTATATTAGATGCTGATGCTTTTGGTTCGTTTAACTGATGTATAATATTCCATTGTATACTAGAACTTACCTACTTTCCTCATGATGGACAGTCAAGTTAATTCCAACTCCTCCTTTCTATCACTATAATGCAAACCTTTCCTTCTTTATGCATCTAATACACATAGTTAATGTGTATCAATTTCATAAAAATATGATAATTTTTCCAGACATTGCTAATTTCTTTTGAATTTTTTTTTTTACCGATTTAGACTCCATCGATACTTGGTATTTCTTCATTGTTGTTTTATATATACATTTCCATAGTAAAATAGTAAGCTTGAAAGCCTTGCCATATTTGTTGCTCATTGTGATTCTCTGCATATTCTGTTAAAAGGTTATTGTCTAATAGCCGGGCGTGTGGTGGTGCACCCTTTAATCCTAGCACTTGGGGAAGCAGAGGCAGGCAGATCTTTGTGAGTTCAAGGGCCCTGCCTTTGTCTACAGTGAGTTACCACGAAGCTGGGGTTACAGGGAGACCCTGTCTAAAAAGACAAAAAAAAAAAAAAAAAAAAAAAAAAAAAAAGGTTACTCTGTCTAATATATTCTAGATGCTAATTCTTTGGGGCTATGATACTGAAATCATCTACTACCAGCCTTTACCTTCTCATATGGTTATGATGTCTCTAATAAAACAACATGATGCTTTTAGGTTCTACTCAGCTAAACTTACTGAGTTTATGTTTTTGTGTCTTAAAAGACACTGACTTGTGTCTTAAAAATAATTTATCAAACTTAGGACATAAACATATTCTATACTCTCTCCAAAAAGTTTTAAGGTTTGATTTCCTAATTGGGTCTATAATAGGACATTACTGTCAGCCATGGTGTGAGGGGAAAGACTTGATGTTTTTATTTTTCATATAGATAATCAAGTATCTTCTTTTCATTTTCTTCTCACCCATCTGTAATGCTTCTGCTTTTGTATAAAATGCTCACCTAGATCTGTGTCTAGGCACTCTACTCTATCTAGGTCTGTGTCTAGATGCTCTACTCTATCTAGGTCTATGTCTAGGTGCTCACTCTATCTAGGTCTGTGTCTAGACGCTCTACTGTATCTAGGTCTGTGTCTAGGCACTCTATCTAGTTCTGTGTCTAGGTGCTCTACTGTATCTAGGTCTGTGTCTAGACCCTCTCTCTATCTAGGTCTGTGTCTAGGCACTCTATCTATGTCTCTGTGTCTAGGTGCTCTACTGTATCTAGGTCTGTGTCTAGACCCTCTACTCTATCGAGGTCTGTGTGTAGGCACTCTATCTAGGTCTGTGTCTAGATGCTCTACTCTATCTAGGTCTGTGTCCAGGTGCTCTACTCTATCTAGGTCTGTGTCTAGGCGCTCTACTCTAGGTCTGTGTCTAGGCACTCTACTCTATCTAGGTCTGTGTCTAGGCGCTCCACTCTAGGTCTGTGTTAGGCACTCTATCTAGGTCTGTGTCTAGGCACTCTACTCTATCTAGGTCTGTGTCAGCAGGCGCTCTACTCTATCTAGATCTTGTCTAGGAGCTCTACTCTATCTAGGTCTGTGTCTAGGCGCTCTACTCTAACTAGGTCTGTGTCTAGGCGCTTTACTCTATCTAGGTCTGTGTCTAGGCACTCTATCTAGGTCTGTGTCTAGACGCTCTACTCTATCTAGGTCTCGTGTCTAGGCACTCTATCTAGGTCTGTGTCTAGGGCTCTACTCTATCTAGGTCTGTGTCTAGGCGCTTACTCTATCTAGGTCTGTGTCTAGACGCTCTACTCTATCTAGGTCTGTGTCTAGGCTCTATCTATCTAGGTCTGTGTCTAGGTGCTCTACTCTATCTAGGTCTGTGTCTAGGGCTCTATCTATCTAGGTCTGTGTCTAGACGCTCTACTCTATCTAGGTCTGTGTCTAGGCGCTCTATTCTATCTAGGTCTGTGTCTAGGGGCTCTACTCTATCTAGGTCTGTGTCTAGGTGCTCTACTCTATCTAGGTCTGTGTCTAGGCTCTACTCTATCTAGGTTCTGTGTCTAGGTGCTCTACTCTATCTAGGTCTGTGTCTAGGTCTAGTTCTTTCTACCTACTGTATCTAGGTCTGTGTCTAGGCACTCTATCTAGTTCTGTGTCTAGGTGCTCTACTTATCTAGGTCTGTGTCTAGGCACTCTAGGTCTGTGTCAGGGCACTCTACTCTATCTAGACCTGAGTCTAGACGCTCTACTCTACCCAGGTCTGTGTCTAGGTGCTCTAATCTATCTAGGTCTGTGTCTAGACCCTCTACTCTATCGAGGTCTGTGTGTAGGCACTCTATCTAGGTCTGTGTCAGGTGCTCTACTCTATCTAGGTCTGTGTCTATGGGCTCTACTCTATCTAGGTCTGTTTCTAGGGGCTCTATTCTATCTAGGTCTGTGTCTAGACCCTCTACTCTATCTAGGTCTGTGTCTAGGCGCTCTATCTATCTAGGTCTGTGTCTAGGGCTCTACTCTATCTAGGTCTGTGTCCAGGTGCTCTACTCTATCTAGGTCTATGTCTAGGTGCTCTACTCTATCTAGGTCTGTGTCTAGGTGCTCTATCTATCTAGGTCTGTGTCTAGGCGCTCTACTCTATCTAGGTCTGTGTCTAGGGGCTCTATTCTATCTAGGTCTGTGTCTAGGAGCTCTACTCTACTAGGTCTGTGTCTAGGCACTCTATCTAGGTCTGTGTCTAGGCGCTCTACTCTATCTAGGTCTGTGTCTAGGTGCTCTACTCTATCTAGGTCTATGTCTAGGTGCTCTACTCTACTAGGTCTGTGTCTAGGGCTCTAATCTATCTAGGTCTGTGTCTAGGCACTCTACTCTATCTAGGTCTGTGTCTAGGCACTCTATCTAGGTCTGTGTCTAGGGGCTGTACTCTATCTAGGTCTGTGTCTAGGCACTCTATCTATTTTAGGTCTGTGTCTGGGTGCTCTACTCTATCTAGGTCTGTGTCTAGGCACTCTACTCTAGGTCTGTGTCTAGGGGCTCTACTCTATCTAGGTCTGTGTCTGGGCACTCTACTCTAGCTAGGTCTGTGTCTGGGCACTCTATCTAGGTCTGTGTCTAGGTAGGCGCTCTACTCTATCTAGGTCTGTGTCTGTGGCACTCTATCTAGGTCTGTGTCTAGGCGCTCTACTCTAGCCTAGGTCTGTGTCTAGGCCTCTACTATATCTAGGTCTGTGTCTGGGCACTCTATCTAGGTCTGTGTCCTAGGCACTCATATCTATGTGTGTGTCTAGGCGCTCTACTCTATCTAGATCTGTGTCTAGGATGCTCTACTCTATCTAGGTCTGTGTCTCGTGCTCTACTCTATCCACTGCCACTTAACTTACTCCTGTCCCAAGACTACATTTCATATCTGAAGCCCACTGTTTTAGCCTTCTCCAAAATAGCCTCAGCAAAAAATTTAAATTTACCTTTATGAAAAACTCTGATAGTATGTTAGTCAAAAGTGTTTACTATTAATAGAATTGATTTGGGAGAATTGACTCTTTATAGTACCCATGCTTATTTTTCCAGAGAGAACTTACTTTCTTTGTGTGGGGGTTTGTTTTGTTTTTGCTTTTTGTGTTTGAGACAAGGTCTCATTCGTAGCTCTGGTGGCTTGGAACTCACAGAGTGTCACCTACTTCAGCTTACCAAGATTAAAGGTGTGTCACATGCCCAACAGAACTACATGATTTTATAGGTACCTAGAAAATTCTTACAACATGGGTCCATGCAGCAGTGTAAATGTGTACGAGTTCTGGATTTTGTTAGATTTTTGGATACCCTTTTCCCCAGTGCTAGTCTAGATGAAGAGTGAGATCTTTTGGGCTCCAGCTTTTGCAGTCTTCTAACAGTCTGTACATGAAACTAGATCTAGAATGAGCTCTCTATCCTTTGTACTCCCCATTTCCATAAATCAAAAGCTCAGGATCACCAGCCCTTAGCACATGCTTACAATAAAAGCTCTCTGAATACCTGTTTACTTCTTTGTATTCCTGTTTCCATTCCCTTTTTAGTACAATAATTCTTTTCTTTCCTGCCCAAAAACTGTGCATTAAAAGATGACATTCTTTTTGTTACTATGACTTTTTTTTTTTTTTTTTTTTTTTTGTCTTTTGTGAGAGAAAGTGTCTCCCTGTAGCTCCGGCTTGTCCTGGAACTCACTATGTTGGACAAGGCTGGCCTTGAACCCACAAGAGATCTGCCTGCCTTGCCTCCCAAGTGCTAGGATTAAAGGTATGTGCCACCATGCACAGCCTAAAAGATGCATTCATATATACCTTTTATTTGCCATTTGTTTTTATTTTTTTTAATTTATTATTTTTTATGTGTATGAGTGTACTGTCTGCATGTAGGTTTGTTGCTAACCCCATGTTGTGCAGGTGCATGTGGAGGTCAGAAGAGGGTCTTGTCGGATTCCCCTGGAACTGTAGTTAAAGATGGTTCTTAAGCCAGGGGCTGGAGAATGGCCTGCGTGTTAGAGCGCGACCGCTCTTACAGAGGACCTGGGTTTCGATCCCCAGCACCCACACTGGCAGGCTGAGACCGTCTGAACTCCCAATTCAGGAGAACTCCGTCAGGGATGCCGATGAGACCTCTTCTGACCTCCGTGCGTTGCACGACACGGGTGCAACAGATCTGCAATGCAACAGATATTCATACAATACAGAAATAAAAAAATAATAAAAAAAAGATGGTTCTTAGCCTCCATGTGCGGTGCGGAGTCGAACCCAGGTCCTCCTCAAAGAGCAATCAGTGCTCTTAACCACTGAGCCATCTCTGGAGCCCTGCCATTTGTTTTTATTAGGGAAGATTATCCAGTATATTTTTAATTCTCCAGAGTTTTAATTTTTTTTTTTTAAAGTCTGGGTTCTCCTGTAGCACCCAAGCTACCTCAAAACTGGATATGTGAGAAGCCAGCTGGCTTTGAACTCACAGAGATCCATCTGCCTTCCGCCTCCTGAAATGCTGGATTAAGGCATGACCCACACACCCCAGCCTCTGTACATCAACTACTCACACACCATTACTGTATACTTGTAATGTTTCTTTGTTTTTTTTTTTATATTTATATTTCTGTATGTGTATGAATGTTACTGCCTGCATTGCAAGTCTGTGCACCGTGTAGTGCAACGCCGCGGAGGTCAAAGAGGGTCTCGGATTCCCCCTGGACACCGGAGTTCTCCTGGAATTGGAGCCTCAGACGTTTCGCCGCCCATGTGGTTGCTGGGCATCGAACCCCAGTCCTCTGTAAGAGCAGTCGGCGCTCTTACCGCTAGGCCATCTTCTCCCAGCCCCAATGTTTCTTTATTTGCTACATTCAAATGTACAAAGGTGGTAGTGTGTAAGATGCTTACAATATACTATTCCATCTTGCCTTTGTTAATGCCTTTGTTTTTCTTCATACTTTTGATCAGTTTTCTCAGTTTTTGGTTTCTTTCTGGTGTCTACGTAAATAATCTCTATAACTATATATATAATGATTTCTTATTCAAATTGCAGACTATCTTTTAATTAAGAATATCAATTCATGCTGGGCGTGGGTGGCATGCGCCTTTAATCCTAACACTTCAAAGGCAGAGGGTGATCACTGTGAGTCAGGCCAGCCTTGGTCTACTGAGCAAGTTCAAGCCAGCGGGGGCTACAGGGAGACCCTGTCTCAAAAAGACCACAAAAAAAATATCCAATTTACAATTCATTTATATTGTCTAGAACTTTTTATTTTGAAACTTTTTACTATTTTTTACTATTTATCATCTTCCTTTGCTTTGTTTATTTTGGTTGTTTTGTTGTTATTGTCTTTTTGTTTCTATTTTTATTTATTTGAGACAGAGTCTCCCTAGTCGCACCAGATGGCCCTGGAACTTGATGTGTAGACCTTGTGGCCTCATTCTCACAGGGATCTGCCTGCCTCTGCCTCTGCCTCTGCCTCCTGATTCTGCGGATTAAAGGCGGTACCACTACACTGGGTTTAAGGGCTTACATTAAAAATTTTATAAAAAAAATATTCTTTTTTTTTTTTTTTTTTTTTTTTTTTTTTTATTTTTTTTTATGTGCATAATGTATTGTCTGCATGCAGGTCTGTGCCACCCGTGTCAGTGCACATGCCCGGAGGTCAAAAGAGGGTCTCGGATTCCCTGGAAACTGGAGTTCTCCTGGAATTGGAGTTACAGGACGGTTCTTCGCCGCCATTGGTGGGTGCTGGGATGAACCCGGGTCCTCTGCAAGAGCGTCGGTGTCTTAACCGCTAGGCTATCTCTCCAGCCCCTAAACTTTCCTATTTCTACTGAACTGATCCTGTTTCTTCCCCTTTTCCTGAAACTGCATTTCCAAAATTTTTAGTTATTAGGTTTTTAAAAACTGTAACATACTTAATTATTAGCATTGATCTAATACGTCTGAAATTACTCTATATATTTTTTCTTTTTCCTGACCTGCTTTGTGGCTGACCTCTACTTACTTATACTACTGACACCAAAACTTTCCCTTACATCTGTTGTCCTTGTGTAATGCTTAGTTTTATCAACCACCAACTCGCAGACATCTGTGAAGAGGGAACCTTCGTGCAAGGCATTTTCTCCATCCGACTGCTTTGTGGGCTTGTCTTGGGCATTTTTTAATTGTTAATCCCTGCCCGCCCGGTTCCCGCCCACAAAAAAAAAAAAAAAAAAAAAAAAAAAAAAAAGTCATAGTAAACAAAAAAAGAATGCATCTTTTAATGCACAGTTTATTGGGCAGGAAAGAAAAGAATTATTGTACTAAAAAGGGAATGGAAACAGGAATACAAAGAAGTAAACAGGTATTCAGAGAGCTTTTATTGTAAGCATGTGCTAAGGGCTGGTGATCCTGAGCTTTTGATTTATGGAAATGGGGAGTACAAAGGATAGAGAGCTCATTCTAGATCTAGTTTCATGTACAGACTGTTAGAAGACTGCAAAAGCTGGAGCCCAAAAGATCTCACTCTTCATCTAGACTAGCACTGGGGAAAAGGGTATCCAAAAATCTAACAAAATCCAGAACTCGTACACATTTACACTGCTGCATGGACCCATGTTGTAAGAATTTTCTAGGTACCTATAAAATCATGTAGTTCTGTTGGGCATGTGACACACCTTTAATCTTGGTAAGCTGAAGTAGGTGACACTCTGTGAGTTCCAGGCCAGCCAGAGCTACGAAATGAGACCTTGTCTCAAACACAAAAAGCAAAAACAAAACAAAAACCCCACACAAAAGAAGTAAGTTCTCTCTGGAAAAATAAGCATGGTACTATAAAAGAGTCAATTCTTCCCAAATCAGTCTATTAATATGGTACACTTTTGACTAACATACTATCAGAGTTTTTCATAAAGGTAAATTTAAATTTTTGCTGAGGCTATTTTGGAGAAGGCTAAAACAGTGGGCTTCAGATATGAAATGTAGTCTTGGGACAGGAGTAAGTTAAGTGGCAGTGGATAGAGTAGAGCACGAGACACAGACCTAGATAGAGTAGAGCATCCAGACACAGACCTAGATAGAGTAGAGCGCCTAGACACACACATAGATAGAGTGCCTAGACACAGACCTAGATAGAGTGCCCAGACACAGACCTAGATATAGTAGAGCGCCTAGACACAGACCTAGAGTAGAGCCCCTAGACACAGACCTAGATAGAGTGCCCAGACACAGACCTAGATAGAGTAGAGCACCTAGACACAGACCTAGATAGAGTGCCCAGACACAGACCTAGCTAGAGTAGAGTGCCCAGACACAGACCTAGATAGAGTAGAGCCCCTAGACACAGACCTAGAGTAGAGTGCCTAGACACAGACCTAGATAGAGTAGAGCACCCAGACACAGACCTAAATAGAGTAGAGTGCCTAGACACAGACCTAGATAGAGTACAGCCCCTAGACACAGACCTAGATAGAGTACAGCCCCTAGACACAGACCTAGATAGAGTAGAGTGCCTAGACACAGACCTAGATAGAATAGAGCCTAGACACAGACCTAGATAGAGTAGAGCACCTAGACATAGACCTAGATAGAGTAGAGCACCTGGACACAGACCTAGATAGAGTAGAGCACCTAGACACAGACCTAGATAGAGTGCCTAGACACAGACCTAGGTAGAGTAGAGCCCCTAGACACAGACCTAGATAGAATAGAGCACCTAGACACAGACCTAGATAGAGTAGAGCGCCTAGACACAGACCTAGATAGAATAGAGCACCTAGACACAGACCTAGATAGATTAGAGCACCTAGACACAGACCTAGATAGATTAGAGCGCCTAGACACAGACCTAGATAGAGTAGAGCACCTAGACACAGACCTAGATAGAATAGAGCCCCTAGAAACAGACCTAGATAGAGTAGAGCACCTAGACACAGACCTAGATAGAATAGAGCCCCTAGAAACAGACCTAGATAGAGTAGAGCACCTAGACACAGACCTAGATAGAATAGAGCCCCTAGAAACAGACCTAGATAGAGTAGAGCACCAAGACACAGACCTAGTTAGAGTAGAGCACCTAGACACAGACCTGGGTAGAGTAGAGCGTCTAGACTCAGGTCTAGATAGAGTAGAGCTCCTAGAAACAGGACTAGATAGAGTGCCTAGACACGGACCTAGATAGAGTAGAAGCATCTAGACACAGGTCTAGATAGAGTAGAGTGCCCTGACACAGACCTAGAGTGCCTAGACACAGACTTAGGTAGAATAGAGCACCCAGACACAGACCTAGATAGAGTAGAGCACCTAGACACGGACCTAGATAGAGTAGAGTGCCTAGACACAGACCTAGATAGAGTAGAGCCCCTAGACGCAGACCTAGATAGAGTAGAGCACCTAGACGCAGACCTAGATAGAGTAGAGCACCTAGACATAGACCTACATAGAGTAGAGCCCCTAGACACAGACCTAGATAGAATAGAGCGCCTAGACACAGACCCTAGATAGAGTAGAGCACCTAGACACAGACCTAGATAGAGTAGAGCACCTAGACACAGACCTAGATAGATTAGAGCACCTAGACACAGACCTAGATAGATTAGAGCACCTAGACACAGACCTAGATAGAGTAGAGCTCCTAGACACAGACCTAGATAGAGTGCCTAGACATAGACCTACATAGAGTAGAGCTCCTAGACACAGACCTAGATAGAGTAGAGCTCCTAGACACAGACCTAGATAGAGTAGAGCGTCTAGACACAGACCTAGATAGAGTGCCTACACACAGACCTAGATAGAGTAAAGCGCCTAGACACAGACCTAGTTAGAGTAGAGCGCCTAGACACAGACCTAGAGTAGAGCTCCTAGACACAGATCTAGATAGAGTAGAGCGCCTAGCTAGACACAGACCTAGATAGAGTAGAGTGCCTAGACACAGACCTAGATAGAGTGCCTAGACACAGACCTAGAGTGGAGCGCCTAGACACAGACCTAGATAGAGTAGAGTGCCTAGACACAGACCTAGAGTAGAGCGCCTAGACACAGACCTAGATAGAGTAGAGCACCTAGACACAGACCTAGATAGAGTAGAGCATCTAGACACAGACCTAGATAGAGTGCCTACACACAGACCTCGATAGAGTAGAGGGTCTAGACACAGACCTAGATACAGTAGAGCACCTAGACACAGAACTAGATAGAGTGCCTAGACACAGACCTAGATAGAGAGAGGGTCTAGACACAGACCTAGATACAGTAGAGCACCTAGACACAGAACTAGATAGAGTGCCTAGACACAGACCTAGATACAGTAGAGCGTCTAGACACAGACCTAGATAGAGTGCCTAGACACAGACCTAGATAGAGTAGAGCATCTAGACACAGACCTAGATAGAGTAGAGTGCCTAGACACAGATCTAGGTGAGCATTTTATACAAAAGCAGAAGCATTACAGATGGGTGAGAAGAAAATGAAAAGAAGATACTTGATTATCTATATGAAAAATAAAACAAAATCAGATCTTTCCCTCACACCATGGCTGACAGTAATGTCCTATTATAGACCCAATTAGGAAATCAAGACCTTAAAACTGTTTTGAGAGAGTATAGAAATATGTTTTGTTCCTAGAGTTGTGATAAATTATTCTTTAAGAACACAAGTCCAGTGTCTTTTAAGACACAAAAACATAAACTCAGTAAGTTTAGCTGAGTAGAACCTAAAAGCATCATGTTGTTTTATTAGAGACATCCACTAACCATGACAGAAGGTAAAGGCTGGTAGTTAGAGATGTTCAGTATCATAGCCCCAAAGAATTAGCATACGTAGAATATATTAGACACAGTAACCTTTATTTTTTTTTTTGTTTTTTTTTTTTGTCTTTTTGAGACAGGGTCTCCCTGTAACCCCAGCTGTCCTGGAACTCACATTGTAGACCAGGCTGGCCTTGAACTCACAAAGATCTGCCTGCCTCTGCTTCCCAAGTGCTAGGATTAAAGGCGTGCACCACCACGCCCGGCTATTAGACAATAACCTTTTAACAGAATATGCAGAGAATCACAATGAGCAACAAATATGGCAAGGCTTTCAAGCTTACTATTTTACTATGGAAATGTATATAAAAACAACAATGAAGAAATACCAAGTATCGATGGAGTCTAAATTGGTAAAAAAAAAAAATTCAAAAGAAATTTAGCAATGTCTGGAAAAATTATCATATTTTTATGAAATTGATACACATTAACTATGTGTATTAGATGCATAAAGAAGGAAAGGTTTGCATTATAGTGATAGAAAGGAGGAGTTGGAATTAACTTGACTGTCCATCATGAGGAAAGTAGGTAAGTTCTAGTATACAATGGAATATTATACATCAGTTAAACGAACCAAAAGCATCAGCATCTAATATACGTCTCAGAAATATAAGGTTGAGACAGAAAAGCAATTGTAGAGTGAGCTGTACAGTGTGATACCATTTATATAAAATTCTAAAACTTTACAAACATAAGCTTGATGAAGGCATGTATTTGTTCTCTGTTTTTTCCTAGCACCTAGAACTGTGCCTGTACATAATGGGTGCTAATTATTTCCAGAATAAACAGTGTGAGAAAAATATTGATGGATACATACATACGAATTCATGGTATTAAAATCTTGCATGGGGAATGACAAATTGTGGATAGTGGTTCCCTCTGGAGAGGGAGGGAGGGGAGTGGGATTGGGAGGGAGTCACAACGTACTTCAGCTGTGTCTGTATTTTCAGAAAATTCGGAAAGAACAAAATGCTAAAATTTGATAAAGCTGGGTGGTGGGTATCACAGGTGTTTATTACATTCTATATTTCTATTTCCAATTTTTATAATTAAAAATTTTCATATCTCAAAAAGAATAGACTTGTATCCAGTTGTTTGCCCCTACTCAAAGTGACCTTTGACTAACCTGCGTTATCAGTGTTGGCTTCGAATGCTGCTGTCACAGAACCCCATGCCTACAAATCTGAAGCTGCGTCTTCTGGTTTGTTGATTGGAAAAATGCATTTTGAAGCTTGTTTAGAAGTATATGCAACTTGGGGCTGGAGAGATGGCCTAGCGGTTAAGAGCGCCGACCGCTCTTACAGAGGACCCGGGTTCGATCCCCAGCATCCACATGGCGGCCGAGAGCCGTCTGAAACTCCAATTCCAGGAGAACTCCAGCTCCAGGGGAATCCGAGCCCTCTTCTGACATACCAGACAGGCACTTGCACGTCAGCGGGTGCCACAGAAGTGCATGCAGACAGTACATTCATACACATACAGAAAAAAAAAAAAAAAAAAAAAAAAAAGAAGTATATGCAACTTAAGAAGTTAAGGAACTGCAAGGTTTTTTTGGTACATGAACTTAAGTGTATATTACTTATTAATAATACTAACTTCCATTTTTGAGTCAAACCTGTGAAACACTTTTCATACAGTATATTGTTCAATTTTTTTAAAATTTGGGGGTGGGGACTGACAAGACAGCTTGGTAGATAAAGGTGCTTGCCACCAAGTCTGACAACCTGATATAGATCCCTGGAACCAACATAGTAGACAGAATTGATTTCCTTGCAATGTGTCCTCTGACGTGTGCAACACATACACACACACCACCACCACCCACACCCTTACATCTTTTGGGGGGAGGGTCTTACTATACATACACACACACACACACACACACACACACACACACACACACACACACAGCCCAGGCTGGTCTTGAACTTGTGATCCTTTTGGCTTAGCTTGTTTGATCTTTAAATTATCCTTATGTGAGACAGATACTATATCTGTTTTGAGGAATAAGGAAACTGCAACTCAGATAAAGAGATTTTCCCAATGTTTTGTACATCATAGGTGGTAGAAATGGAATTTACATATAGTTCCATTAGGCTGCCTGACTGCAGCTGCCCAGAGATGTGGGCATACATTTTCTGCTTTCAGTCTAGATTTGGAAATACTGAGTAATATCTTCTACTTTATTTCTTATAGTTTTGTGGATTGAATCTTGTAAAATAACATTGTTAATTGTAGAGAGAATTTTCTATTCATGTTTTAGGAAAGAAAAATGTTTGTAATTTAAATATATACATCTATTTTATAGCCTTATTCGTGAGGACTTTAGATTTAAGAGTCCTTGTAACAATGCAGATCCCTCTAGTTATGAGGTCACAAGGTTTCTAAGAATATTTAGCATGTGACAAAAACTAGTCTTACAGCCATTTGAAAACCCAAGGTCTGTTTTTCCCTCTCACTGTCTTTATTGGTCTTGGGACATTTTGTTTACTAAACACAACATATGACAAAAATACAATGCTTACCAGTGGGAACATGAAAAAAAGTATGCATGTATAATTTCAAAAAATCCTGAAAGTGATATTGGAGTAGTCAAGATACATTTAAAGTCATTGATAAACGAGGATCTGATAAAGTTAAAATATGAATTATAGCCAAGCATGGTGGTGCACTCAGGAGATAGAGGCAGGTGGATCTCTGTGAGTTCAGGGCCAGCCTGGTCTATGTAGCAAGTTCCAAGCCAGCTGGGGCTATAGGGAGACCCTGTCTTAAAATTACCCCCCCCACAAAAAAATCAAATGATAGAAATAAACAATAGACACTTAAAATAATTTTGTGACCATTTCACTGGACTGTGGAAAGATTGTTGGGAAAATTGATAAAATCTGGGTATTTATGGAAAAACAGCCTTTTAATTGTTGTGCATAACTCAAATATGAAGTAAGGTTGTCATGTTCTTTCCATCGTAATTTTTTGTTGTTGTTTTTTTGGTCTTTTTGAGAGTTTCCCTTTAGTTCTAGCTGGCCTGGAGCTCACTATTTAGATCAGGCTAGCCTTGAACTCACAGAGATACGATTTGCCTGCCTCTGCCTCCCAAGTGCTGAGATTAAAGGCATGTGCCACCACACTTGGCTAGTTTAATTTTTTTTATTTTATTTATTTATTTTTATGTGTATGAATGCACTGTCTGCATGCAGGTCTGTGTACCCGTGTCCTGCAATGCCTCAGAGGTCAGAAGAGGGCGTCAGATTCCCCTGGAACTGGAGTTAAAGACGGTTCTCAACCGCCATGTGGGTGTTGGGGATGGAACCTGGGTCCTCTGCAAGAGGTGCTCTTAACCGATAGGCTATCTCTCCAGCCCAGTGGCTAGTTTAATTTTTAAAAAATATTTCACAATATTTTGACTTGGACAATGAAATATAGGTTTTTAAAAGAATTCACATTCAATTCCATTTATCTTTTACCAACTATTCTCTAACAATGAACTCAATTTATTTGGATATCAGTTTACCCAGAGTTTTTATAGTCACATATTAGAATTTTATGGGAACATTATGAGAAATTCTTTGATACAGAGACACAGATTTCAGTGTATATAAAGAAAGGTTTTCCTACTTGTCATATAATGTAGTTTTATAAACATTTTACAACTTTTTTCCCCGAGTCAGGTTTTCATGTATCTCTGGCTGGCCTTGAGTTCACTTCATAGACAAGAATGACCTTGCTTTTGATCCTCCTGCCTCTGCTTCCCAAGTGCTAGGATTATCCCAGGTGTGCACCTCCACATCCAGTTATGTGGTGCTGGGGATCAAATCCAGGATTTCATATATGCTAGACAAGTACTCTGCCAACAGAGCCACAGCCCCAGCTCAACGCTTTATAACTTTCTAGCCCATTCTGAGTCTTAATTTGAGAAGAATAGGCCACATCTCTAAGGATCTAATGCTTCACACTCTGTGCATGTGAGTATTTTAGAATAAAAGTTGTCCTTGATGGTCTTCATCTGGCCTTCATCTTAGTGTTCTATGATTTATTCTCTTTACCTAATAAAAGACTTTAGCAGGTAATGCTTTAGGGAAGAAATTCATGAACTAAAGTAAAAGTGTTAAGTTTTTCATTAAGATAAACTCAATTCAAAATTACTAGCTTTAAAAAAAAAGACAAATTTTGTTTTTAATTATATGTATGTACCTGCATGAGAATAGGTATGTGCACATGAGTGCAGGAGCCTCAGATAGGAGGCCGGAGGCCCTGGATCCCCTAGAGCTGCAGTTACAGGCAGTTGTGAGCTGCCAGACAGTGCTAGAACTGAACTCACTTCTGGAAAAGCAGTATGTGGTCTTAACTGCTGAGACATCTCTCCAGTCCCAAATTATTAGCTTTTATTCGAAGGGTCTTTCTACATTTTGGGATTAAAATATCTTTTTATTGGGCTGGAGTGATGGCCTAGTGGTTAAGAGCACCGACTGCTCTTGCAGAGGACCCAGGTTCGATTCCCCAGCACCCACATGGCAGCTGAGAACCGTCTGTAACTCCAATTCCAGGAGAACTCCAGTTCCAGGGGAATCCAACACCCTCTATTGACCTCTGCAGCATTGCACAACATGGGTGCACAAACCTACATGCAGACAGTACATTCATATGCTTAAAAAATAAATAAAATTAAAAATATGTATTAAAATAAAATATCCTTTTATTAACAATTACATTTTCATTGGTTTTATTAACAAAAACGGAAAGGCTAATTCGCTAATTTACTTAATTTTTAAACTGAAAATCTGAAAGTTTGGAGACCTAGTCATCTAATAGGTCTTCCTAAAACTTGTGTAAAACCTTCGAGGGTAGACTACTGTGCCTGAAGCAGCATGACCCCGGGTCCCAGCACTCACACAGCAAACAATCATCCAAACTCCAGTTCCAGGAAATCCTCTTCTGGCCTTGACAAACATTGAGCACACATTGTGTACCCACATACATTCAGGCAGACGACTCATACACCTAAAATTAAAATAAATAAAACTTTAAAAAAATTTAAAAAGATATCCAATTTATTTTAAAACTTTTATTTTGTAGCAGTTTATAAAGATTTATTTTATTTTTAGTTAAATATGTGTATGTGTGTGTTGACTATATGCTTCTGAGTGTAGATGCCTGCAGAGGCCAGAGGCATCTCCTGGAGCTGGAGTTACAGGCAAATATGAACCACCCAACATGGGTGCTGGGAACTCAGCTTGGATCTTCTGGGAGAGCATTATGCTTGCTTTCTCTCTCTCTCTCTCTCTCTCTCTCTCTCTCTCTCTCTCTCTCTCTCTCTCGTCTCTCCTCTCTCTTCTCTCTCTCTTTCTTTTTCTCTTTCTGTCTGTCTGTCTGTCTGTCTGTCTTTTTGAGACAGGGTCTCCCTATAGCCCAGCTGGCCTGGAACTCATATGTAGAACTAGGCTGACCTTGAACTCACAGAGATCCCTGCCTCTCTCTGCCTCCCAAGTACTGGGATTAAAGACCTGTGCCACCGTGCCCAGCCCGTTATGCATTCTTAACTTGAGTTATCTCTCTAACCCTGCCTTGTTTATTTTTGTAAATGTCTATAATCCTAACTAGGGAAGCTGAGGTAGAAGGCTTTTAGGGTCCAAGTCATCTTGGTTCTGTTTGTTTTCTGACTCTGGGCATCAAACCCAAGATCTCGCCAGTGCTGTGGAAGCAAGTGCTTTACTGCTGAGCTGTACCCCTCCAGCCCTAAAGTATTTGGAGTTGCATTTTTTCTCAGTTGTAATCCTTATTGAAATCATTGAACTAGTCTTTTAATTGATTAATTAATCTATTTATTTATTTGTCCTTTTTTTTTGGTTTCCCTGTAGCCCCTGCTGGCCTGGAACTCACTCTGTAGACCAGGCTGGCCTTGAACTCACAGAGATCTGCCTGCCTCTGCCTCTGGAGTGCTAGGAATAAAGGTGTGCGCCACTGCACCAGGCTAGTCTTATTTTAAAAATATCAGTAAACCTGTTGTGGTGCACAACTTTAATCTCCAGTATTCCTTTAATCCAGGCCAGTCGGGACAACATAGTGAGACCCTGTCTAAATAAATAACTTTTGGGAATCGCTGGAATGAGTCAATGGTAACTCCTCACTTTCCCACTGTAGCACCCTTTGCATGCTGTTCCATTGCTTATGTCTGGGGAGTGCCTGCTCATCTTTTACAATCAGGTGCACCACTGTGAAGCCTTTCCTAACCTCCCACTTTATTTTGCTTATTCCACATAATTTATGTAACAATGTATTTTTTTCTTCACTGAGTAGTGAACTCCTTTTGTTTATTCATTTAATATGTACTAATGGAATTGGGATGGAGTTCAGTTAATAAAGACCTTGCTTTGCATACATGAAGGCCTGGGTTTAATCCTTGGCACCGTATAAACTGGGCATGGTGGCCCACTCTGTAATTCAGCAGAGGGCAATAGCAAGAGGCTACAAAGTTCAAAGTTGTTCTCAGATACATACTGAGTTGAGGCCAGCCTGGGTTCTCTGATGCCCTGTGTATAAATAAATAAATAAATTGTTCTAGTTTGCTTTCAATTGCTGTGACAAAACACTCTGACCAATACCAACTTGAGAACGAAAGGGTTTATTCATCTTACATCTCCCGGGTCACAGTTCGTCACTTAGGGAGCCCAAAGTAGGAACTCAGGACAGGAACCTGGAGGCAGGAGCTGAAGCACAGCCCATGGAGGAACGCTGCTTACTGGCTTGCTCCCCTGGCCCAGGCCCAGCCTGCTTTCTCAAACAATACAGAACAACCTGGCCAGAGGTTGCACTGTCTATAGTGGCCCGGGCCCTTTCACATCACTCAGCAATCAAGAAAATACCCCACAGACATGACCACAGGCCAGTCCAGTGGAGGCTGTTCCCAGATTGAGATTCAACCAAAGCTATCCAGAGAATCAATCAATCAGTCAGTCAATCAATCAATCAGTCAATAAGCAAGCAAGCACAGGTGCTTAACACTGTTTGTATTGGGTACTAAAGCTCTAACCTTGTACTAGGCAGTTTCCTCCTGCCTTTGAGGCATTTATAATAGCCTTATAAAGTTGTTCTCACACTATAGTGTTAAATATTTTGGTAGAATTGTAGACTGCTGGGGCTGGGGAGATGGCTCTGTGGATAAAGTGCTTGCTGTGCAAGCATGAAGACCTGAGTTCAGGTTCCAAGCATCCGAATAAAAGCTGAGCTGAGTGGCTCTCATACTAACTCCCAGTGCTGGGAGGGGAGAGTGGAGACAGGTGGATCCCAGGGGCTCTCTGACCAGCCTGTCAAGCTGAAGCAGTGAGCTCTAGGGTCAGGGAGAGACCCTGCCTCAAAAAATAAGGTGGACTAGCCAGGTGCGGTAGAGCATGACTTTGATTCAGCACTCGGGAAGCAGAGACAGGCAGATATTTCTGAGATCTAGGCCAGCCTGGTCTATATAGTGAGTTCCAGCCCAACCGGGTCTACAGGGAGACCCTTTTTCAAAAATAATAATATTAATAATAAAAATAAAAAGTGAAAAGTGATAGAGGAAAACATATGTTAACCTCAGATTCCATAAGCATATGTGTATACTCAAATACCATACACATGCATGCACACAAATAATAATAATAATATAATAATAATAATAATAATACAGAGTATTTGGGACACTCTAGCAAATTTTTTAATCTACCCCAGGCTAGATAGAGAGGGAAATCATCCTGGAGGGGGATGATAGCTAAATACTAAAAAGAGAGGAAGATTAAGGTAGAAGAGGAAGGTGGACCTGGGTTTCAAACCATGATAAGTTCCAGTAAGATCATGATGTTGTTTATGGCTATTGATGTTTATTTCTGACATTATATATAATTTTATGTTGTAAGAAGTTCTAGAATTTATTTGTTGTATAAGAGACTAGGAAGTTATATATAACAACATTTGCTAAAGACACCATCCTACCATTAGATTAGACAGAAACTAAAATGTAAATGGTCTTTTTTTTTTGGTCTTTTCAAGACAGGGTCTCCCTGTAGTCCCAGCTGTCCTAGAACTCACTCTGTAGACCAGGCCTGCCTTGAACTCACAAAGATCCACCTGCCTCTGCCTCCTGAGTGCTAGGATTAAAGGTATGCACCACCACACCCAGCATAAATTGTCATTTTTTTATTTTTATTTTTTTATTTTTGGTCTTTTCGAGAGAGGGTCTCCCTGTAGTCCCAGGTGTCCTGGGATTCACTCTGTAGACCAGGCTGGCCTTGAACTCACAAAGATCCCCCTGCCTCTGCCTCCCAAGTGCTAGGATTAAAGGCGTGTGCCACCACGCCCGGGTATAAATGGTCATTTTTAAAAAAGTATTTGTAGCCGGGCATGGTGGCATAGGCCTTTAATCCAAGCACTTGGGAGTCAGAGGCAGGCAGATCTCTGTGAATTCAAGGCCAGCCTGGTCTACAGAGCAAGTTCCAGGCCAGCCAAGGCTACAGAGAGACCCCCCCGTCTTTAAAACACCCAAAAAAAAAAAAAAAAAAAAATATATATATATATATATATATATATATATATATAGAAATATATATTATTATTGGTTTTATATATATAAAATTAGTCAGGGGCTGGAGAGATGGCCTAGCGGTTAAGAGCGCCGACCGCTCTTACAGAGGACCCGGGTTCGATCCCCAGCACCCACATGGCGGCTGAGAACCGTCTGAAACTCCAATTCCAGGAGAACTCCAGTTCCAGGGGAATTCCAGACCCTCTTCTGACCTCCGCGGCGTTGCACGACACGGGTGCGCAGACTTGCATGCAGACAGTACATTCATACACATACAGAAATAAATAAAAATTAATAAAAAAAATTTTTTTAAAAAATATAGTCACTAAGGATTGAAAAATTAGTAGGAAATTATTAAAAAGACTATTATAGTTTAAGTCTGTCTTACAGTCTTGATTAACAAATGTGTTGCTGTGGGAGATTATTTAGGGAATAATTTTGAATTAATAAATGAAAAATAACAACTTTTGTACCTAAGTATGTTCTATGTAGAAAGGGATGTGACTTATAGCAAACCTCTATTATTTAGAGCCCTTTGTGCTATCTCAGCAATCAAGTCTTTAAAGTCTCTGTCACCTGTATCCTCAGTTTTCATTTCCTAGACATATTCTAAAGTTTTCTTTCTCCCAATTGTTTTCTAAGCCCCTACTTACAATTTCTAGTTCCAAATAACCGTCAGCAGTTAAACAGATCAAATCACAGTGCAGCTCTTATTAAATCATACTAGCTTTGCTGTGTGTTTATGCAAATTAAATTTACTCTTTATTGTGTCAAAATCCTTGGGTTTATACAGTGAGTTTATAGTCCTTTGTTTTCCCCCTTGGTAATAACAGAGACTGTTTCTAAAGTCATATTTTTTTTAAAAAAGAGATTAAATGAACCAGTTTTTCTTTTCTGCTTTTGTAGATTTCTTGATAACCGGCTGTTTGCTACCTGCTCTGATGACACTACAATAGCACTATGGGATCTGAGAAAATTGAACACCAAAGTATGCACTTTACATGGTCACACTAGCTGGGTGAAGAACATCGAATATGATACTAATACAAGACTCTTAGTAACATCAGGATTTGATGGAAATGTCATTATTTGGGACACTAACAGGTTTGTCTATAGGAGACCATGTTAGGAATATAATATTGTAAAACTTCTTTGGGGGAGTGTGGGTCTTTTTTTTTAATTTTTTTGAGACAGGGTCTCCCTGTAGCTCTGGCTGTCCTGGAACTCACTCTGTAGACCAGGCTGGCCTTGAATTCACAGAGATCCACCTGCCTCTGCCTCCCAAGTACTAGGATTAAAGGCGTGCACCACCACACCTGACCTGTAAAACTTTTTTTAAACATGGTAAACAGGTTCAGTATTCTATTCTAGCCTTAAGAAAATACAACAACAAAAAAACTTAGCTTTATAAAAGAAGCCATTGAAAAGTGATTCCTAGGCTAGGGCTCAGTTGGTTAAGTGCTTGCCTAGCATTGCATGAAGTCCTGGACTTAATCCCCAGTGCTACACAAAACCAGGCATGGTGATATACGTCCATAATACCAGCACTCAGGAGGTAGAGACAGGATGATCAAAAGTTCAAGGTCATCTTTGGTTACATATCAAGTTCAAGGATAGCATGGCCTTTGTGAAATGAACCTGTCTCAAAAAAAGTGATTCTTCTTCTGTTATACTTAGTCATACATTGCAGATAAAGACCTTGGAAGTGAGTATACAGTGCAGTGGCAGTGTTCTTTTCTAACCTGGGAGGGGCTCAGAACTACAAAAATAGATTTTTTTTTTAATTTAGAGAAAATTTCTGAGTGTAGTGGTACACCCCTTTAGTCCCAGCACTTGGAGAGCAGAGGCAAGTTAACCTCTGAATCTCAGCCCAGTCTGGTCCACAGAGAGATACCCTATCTCAAAAAAAAATTTTTTTTGGAGAAAATTTTATGGGCAGGAGATCAAGTCATATATCTGATAATGAAAACTGGTTTATAAAATGAATTTCCTAAATATAAGGGAAATATTTTTATTTGCTATGTGAACCAAGAATATTCTTGTTCTTTTAGTTATATATGTTTATTTTGTAATTTTTACATTTTTTTTTTTCTGTATGTGTATGAATGTACTGTCTGCATGCAGGTCTGTGCACCCATGTCGTGCAATGCCGCGGAGGTCAGAAGAGGGTCTCGGATTCCCCTGGAACTGGAGTTCTCCTGGAATTGGAGTTACAGACGGTTCTTAGCCGCCATGTGGGTGCTGGGGATCGAACCCGGGAGGGTCCAAGTCATCTTGGTTCTGTTTGTTTTCTGACTCTGGGCATCAAACCCAAGATCTCGCCAGTGCTGTGGAAGCAAGTGCTTTACTGCTGACTGTAACCCCTCCAGCCGCTAAAGTATTTATGGAGTTTGGCATTTTTTTCCGTACCTCAGTGTAATCCTTAATTGGAAATCATTGACAGCCTTATTAAGATTGATATTAATCTCTTATTAGTATTTGTCCTTTTTTTGGTTTCCCTGTAAGCCACCTGCTGGCCCGGAACCACTCTGAAGACCAGGCTGGCCTTGAACCTCACAGAGATCTGCCCTGCCTCGGCCTCTGGAGTGCCGTAGGAATAAAGGTGTGGCCCACTGCACGCAGGCTAGGTCGCTTATTAAAAATAATCAGTGAAACCTGTTGTGGTGCACAACTTTAATCTCCGTATCCTTATAATCCAGGCGCAGTCGGGACAACATAGTGAAGACCCTGTCTAAATAAATAACTTTTTGGCAATCGCGGGAATGAGTCCTGGTAACTCCTCATTTCCCCTGTAACCCTTTGCATGCAGGTTCCATAGTGCTTATGTCTGGGGGCAGTGCCGACACATCATTCTTACAATCAGGGCACCACTGTGAAGCTTTCCTAACCTCGGCCAACTTTATTTTGCTTTATCCACATAATTGTATTACCAATGTATTTTTTTTCTTCACTGAGTATGGTTGGAACATTCCTTTGCGCGTTTTAATTCATTTAATATGTACTAATGGAATTGGGATGGAGTTCAGTTAATAAAGACCTTGCTTTGCATACATGAAAGGCCTGGGTTTAATCCTTGGCACCGTATAAATGGGCATGGTGGCCCACTCTGTAATTCAGCAGAGGGCAATAGCAAGAGGCTACAAAGTTCAAAGTTGTTCTCAGAGTGCATAACTGGATTTGAGGCGCAGCCTGGGTTCTCGATGCCCTGTATGAACATAAAGAATAAATACAACTTGTTCTAGTTGTCGCTCAATTGCTGTGACAAAACACTCATGATACCCCAATACCAACTTGAGAACGAAAGGTTTATTATCATCTTACATCGCCGGTCCCACAGTTCAGTCCACTAAGGGAGCCAAGGTCGGAAACTCAGAACAGGAACCTGGAGGCAGGAGCTGAAGCAACAGCCCATGGGGAACGCTGCTTACTGCTTGCTCCCCTGGCCAGGCCAGACTGCTGTCTCTCAAACAATACAGACAACCTGGCCAGAGGTTGCACTGTCTATAGTGGCCCGGGCCCTTTCACATCATCATCAACAATCAAGAAAATACCCCACAGACATCTAGACCACCACAGGCCAGTCCAGTGAGGGCTGTTCTCCCATGAGATCTCACACCAAGCTACCAGAGAATCAATACAGGTCAGTCGCATCATCAATCAGTCAATAAGCAAGCAAGCACAGGTGCTTAACACTGTTTGTATTGGGTACTAAAGCTCTAACCTTGTACTAGGCAGTTTCCTCCTGCCTTTGAGGCATTTATAATAGCCTTATAAAGTTGTTCTCACACTATAGTGTTAAATATTTTGGTAGAATTGTGACTGGCTGGGGCTGGGGGAATGGCTCTGTGGATAAAGTGCTTGATGTGACAAGCAGTAAGAGACCTGTAGTGTTCAGGTCTGCCAAGCATTCACCGAATAAAAGCTGAAGCTGAGGTGGCTCTCATCACTAACTTCGCAGTGTGGGGAGGGGAGGTGGAGACAGAGGATCCCCAAAGAGGCTCTCTAGCCAGCTGGTCAAGCCAATGCAGTGAGCCAGGGTCAGTGAAGACCCTGCCTCAAAAAATGGTGGACTAGCCAGGTGCGGTAAGCAATGACTTTGATTCAGCAACTCGGCTTTTGAATTACCGAGACAGAGCAGGGATATGTCTGAGATCTATGCCAGCCTGGTCTATATAGTGAGTCCTCCAGCCCCAACCGCTACAGACCTTTTTTTTAATTTATTATATAATAATATAATATAAATAAAATAAAAAGTGAAAAGTGATAGAGGAAACATATGTTAACCTCAGATTCCATAACATATGGTGTATACTCAAATACATACACATGCATGCACACAAAGATAAAATAATAATAATAATAATAATAATAATAATAATAACAGAGTATTTGGGACACTCTAGCAAATTTTTTAATCTACCCCAGGCTAGATAGAGAGGGAAATCATCCTGGAGGGGGATGATAGCTAAATACTAAAAAGAGAGGAAGATTAAGGTAGAAGAGGAAGGTGGACCTGGGTTTCAAACCATGATAAGTTCCAGTAAGATCATGATGTTGTTTATGGCTATTGTGTTTATTCTGACACTTAATAGATATAATTTATGTTTGTAGAAGTTCTAGAATTTATTGGTTGTATAAGAGATACGCTAAGGATTGATCTAAACACCATTTGCTAAAGACAACCATCCTACCGAATTAGATTAGACAAACTAACAATGTCAACTGGTCTTTATTGTTTTGTCGTTTTCAGAAGAGGTCTCCCTTGTAAATCTCCACTAAGTACTGTCTCTAAGAAACTCACTGTAGACCAGGGGCTGCCTTGAACTCACACAAAGATCCAGCCTGCCATCATGACCGCCTGAAGTGCTAGTATTAAAGGTATGCACCACCACACCGCGATATTTCTTTTTAATTTTTAAAATTTTTATTTCTTATTTTTTATTTTGGTCTTTCGAGAGAGGGTCTCCCCTGTAAGTCCCAGGAGTGTCCTGGGAATTCACACCTGTGACCAGGACGGCCTTGAACACAAAAGATCCCACCTGCCGCTCCTGCCTCCCCCAAGTGCTAGATTAAAGCGGTGTGCCACCACGCCCAGGTGTATAAATGGTCATTTTTTAAAAAAGGTAATTTGTAGCCGGGCATGGTGGCAAGGCCTTTAATTCCAAGCCTTGGGTCAGAGGGCAGGCAGATCTCTGGAATCAAGGCCACCTCGTGTCTACCAAGCAAGTTCCAGCCACCAAGGCTACAAGAGAGCCCCCGTCTTTGGAAAAACCCAAAAAAAAAAAAAAAAAAAACACTCTACTATATCAAGAGCATATAAAATATATTATATATATAGAATAGTATAAATATATATAGAATATTATAATATAAGATGTGTTTTTATATATATAAAATATAGTCAGGGGCTGGAGAGAATGGCCTAGCGTTAAGAAGAGCGCCGACCGCTCTGACAGAGGACCCGGGTTCGATCCCCAGCACCCACATGGGCGGCTGAGAACCTCTGAAACTCAATTCCAGGAGAACTCCCAGTTCCAGGGGAATCCCAGACCCTCTTCTGACCTCCGCGGCGTTGCACGACACGGGTGCCAGACTGCACTGCAGACAGTACATTCGACAACAAAATAAATAAAAAATTAATAAATAAAAAAAATTGTTTTTTAAAAAATATAGTCACTGAAGATTGCAAAGAATTAGTAAGGAAATTATTAAAAAGAATATTATAGTTTAAGTCTGTCTTACAGTCTTGATTAACAAATGTGTTGCTGTGGGAGATTATTTAGGGAATAATTTTGAATTAAGTTAAATGTAAAATAAATACACAACTGTGATTGTACCTAATTATGTTCTATGTTAGAAAGGGTGTGACTTATAATAGCAAAACATCTATTATTTGAGCCCTTTTGTGCTATCTCTGGCAAATCAAGTCTTTAAAGTGCTCTGTCACCTGTATCCTCAGTTTTCATTTCCCTATGAACATATTGCTAAAGTTTTACTTTCTCTCCAATTTGTCTTTCTAAGCCACCTACTTACATTTCTAGTTCCAAATAACCGTCAGCAGTTTAAACAAGATCAAAATCACATTGCAAGCTCTTATTAAATCATACTAGTTTGCTGTGTGTTTTAATGCAAAATTAAATTTACCTCTTGTATTGTGCAAAATCCTTGGGTTTATACAGTGATTTTATATCCTTTGTTTTTTTTCCCCCCTTGGTAAGAACAGAGACTTTGTTTCAAGTCATATTTTTGTAAAAAAGAGGTTAATGAAACCAGTGTTTTCTTTTTTCTTTGTCGTTTTGTAAGATTTTTCTTGATAACCGGCTGTTTTCTGCTACCTGCCTGATGACACTACAATAGCACTATGGGATCTGAGAAAATTGAACACCAAAGTATGCACTTTACATGGTCACACTAGCTGGGTGAAGAACATCGAATATGATACTAATACAAGACTCTTAGTAACATCAGGATTTGATGGAAATGTCATTATTTGGGACACTAACAGGTTTGTCTATAGGAGACCATGTTAGGAATATAATATTGTATGAAACTTCTTTGGGGGAGTGGGTCCTTTTCATTTTTAATTTTTTTTGAGACAAGGGTCTCCCCGTAGCTCTGGCTTGTCACTGGAACTACTACTCGGAGCCAGGCTGGCCTGAATTCACAGAGATCACCTCCCCTCTGCCTCCCAAGTAGCTAGGAGTTAAAAGGCGTGCCCCACCACACCGGACTGTAAAACTTTTGTTAAACATGGTAAACAGGTTCAGTATTCTATTCTAGAGCCTTAAGAAAATACAAACAACAAAAAAACTTAGCTTTATAAAAGAAGCCATTGAAAAGTGATTCCTAGGCTAGGGCTCAGTTTGGTTAAGTGCTGCCTACGGCATTGCATGAAGGGGGGCCTGGATGTAACTCCCAGTGCCTAGCACAAACAGGCATGGTGGATATAAATACGTCCATAATACCAGCATGCAGAGGTAGAGACAGGATGATCAAAGAGTTCAAGGTTCATCTTTGGTTACATATCAAGTTCAAGGATGCATTGCCTTTGTGAAATGACCTGTCTCAAAAAAGTGATTCTTCTTCTGTTATACTTAGTCATACATTGCAGATAAAGACCTTGGAAGTGAGTATACAGTGCAGTGGCAGTGTTCTTTTCTAACCTGGGAGGGGCTCAGAACTACAAAAATAGATTTTTTTTTTTTTTAATTTAAGAATAGATTTCTGAGTGTCAGTGGTAAGACCCCTTTAGGTCACCGCATTGGAGAGCAGAGCAAGTTAACAACCGTCTGAATCTACAGCCCAGTCTGGTCCACAGAGAGATCGCCCTAGTCATCACAAAAAATTTTTTTTGGAGAAAATTTATGGGCAAGAATCAAGTCCATATATCGGATAATGAAAACGGTGTTATAAAATGAATTTCTAATATAAGTGAAATATTTTTATTTGCTATGTGAACCAAGAAAACAAATATTCTTGTCTTCTTCCTAGTTCATATATGTTATTTTGTAATTTTTACAGTTTTTTTTTTCTGTATGTGTATGAATGTACTGTCTGCATGCAGGCTGTGCACCCATGTCGTGCAATGCGCTGCGGAGGCAGAAGAGGGTCTCTCGGATTCCCCTGGAACTGGAGTTCTCCTGGCATTGGAGTTACAGACGTTTCTTAGCCGCATGTGGGTGCTGGGGATTCCGGAACCCAGTCCTCTGCAAGAGCGTCGGTGCTCTTAACCCGCTAGCTATCTCTCCAGCCCCTACATTTGTTTTCATACATTAAAAGAGTAGTTCTCATTTTGGAGTGATGCTGATCCAGAAGGAATGTTTAGAAGTGATATCTGTGGGAGAAGAGGGGATGCCTGCTGATACTACTTGGTAGGGACCCTTGTTTCTTAGCATCCTATAATCCACCAGACAGTTACACAGTGGCCCAGTTGTTCCACCTAAAACACCAACTCTGCCTCAGCAGTGAAGCATTGCAAGAAAATGTTTCCTTACAGAGGGATTATTTGCAGAGTAGTTGAAGTTTGGGAAATAATTAAAATATGCCTGTCACCAACTATGGTGAACTGTTAATATAGTTAAGAATCTGAAGACTCAGCCAGGCATGGTGGCGCATGTCTTTATTTTATTATTATTATTATTATTTTTTTGTCTTTTCGAGACAGGGTCTCCCTGTAGCCCAGCTGTCCTGGAACTCAGCCTCTGTAGACCATGCTGGCCTTGAACTCACAGAGTCCGCCTGCCTCTGCCTCCTGAGTGCTAGGATTAAAGGATGCACCATCATCGCCCGGCGGCGCATGTCTTATAATCCTAGCACTCGGAGGCAGAGGAAGGCGGATCTCTGTGAGTTCAAGGCCAGCCTGGTCTACAGAGTGAGTCCAGGCTAGCTGGGAACTAAAGGGAGACCCGTCTCAAAAAGACAAAAAAAAAAAAAAAAAAATCCTAGCACTTGGGAGGTAAAAGCCAGCCTGGTCTACAGAGTGAGTCCCAGGACAGCTGGTGGCTATAAGGAACCTGTCTCGAAAACAAACCAAAAAAAAAAAAAAAAAAAAAAAAAAAATCTGAAGACTCTCAGAACTTATATTAAAAAGAGGGAGTCTTAGTACAAAAAGTTTCTAGCTATACCTAATTGAGTGATAGAATTATAATTATCTTTATTTCTAAACAAATGTACTCATAAAACATAGAGATAAATTTTTTTAGGAAAGAAATTTGAATAGGAATAAAAGTAATAAATTTCAAATTAGTAGAAGAGTATAAAAAGCTAATGTAAATATAAAATAAATAAATAAATAAAAAATAAATAATAAAGAAAAAGCTAATGAAACTACTGGGTGTGGTGGGGTACACCTTTAATCCCAGAGCTTGGGAGGCAAGAGGCAGGCAGCTCTCTGTGAGTTCAAAGCCAGCGTGGTCTACAAAGTGAGTTCCGGACACTGGGCTGCAGTGAGACCCTGTCCTCAAAAAAAAAAAAAAAGCAAATGAAACCATGAACACTATATGCTTCCACTAGAAACATTATTTATAAAAGAGGGGTGGGAGAGAGAGCTCAGTGGGTTAAGAGTACTGGGCTGCTCTCTGGCAGGAGGACCAGGTTCAATGCACCAGCTTCACACAATCCCACTAACAACATTCTATAACTCCAGTTCCAGGAGATTTTATAAAATTAACAGCAACACACAACGAACAGAAGGCTCTTCTCTTCGCGTCTGAATTAAGTCTATTGCTTTAGAATGGGTACCAAACACTAAAAACCTTCGGTAGTGCTTTGGGCACTGCAATGCTATGGGTAACACGTTAAGTACATGCATAATTCTGTGCGTGCGTGTGCATCGGTGTACCCACCGCGTTGTTTGGTGGTGTTGGACATGTGGTAGTGCCCCTTTAATGTGTTTTTGAGGCAGGGTCTTTTATTTTTTAAAAGGCCAAAGATGTGGTGTTAATATCTTCTTTCTGGAATCTTTGAATTAGCTATATGTATATGTATGTATGTTATGATTTGGAATTAGGTCGTATGTAGTGTATTGGCTACTGCAACGGCTGGTTCTGCTCGCTGACAAGAAGAAGCCGTCGTAGGAACGTGGCGATGCCAAACGAAGCGAGAGGTCAGAAAAAAAGAAGAAAAAAGAAAGAACAGCACGAAGACATGGATCACATCGGATCCCACCATGTGTGAACTGTGGGAGTTGCTCAACTGAGAACCGGAGTCACGCGATCTGGTCTCTTACCGCCCATGGTGGAATGGCTATGAGAGATCGATAACACGGCGGGTCCTCTCGTCGATAGCAGCGGTCGTCGCTCTTCAATCTCTCGGCTCGGTTCCTCCCTCCAGACAGGGTCTCCCTGCCCAGCCCAGCTGAGGCAGGGTTGCGTCCTTAGAATCAGTACACCCAGAGTTTCAGCGTAACGACCACTAAATCGCGGTGCTGTCTGCGACCAGTCACGACGAGTGCAGCCGTGAAAATCCATTCCAGCTCCTCCGCTCCCATACGCTGACGCGTGGAATTAACGGTGATCCTGCACACGGCACGACCCACGGAGCGTTAGGGATTGGTGATGCTAGGATGTGGCTCGAGTCGCCGGCAGGAGCCATCACGAAAACACACACAGTTTTTGTACATTGTATTTTTTTNGTCCAGTCCCTGGAAGAGCGGTCGGGCTCTTAACCACTAGCTATCTCTCCAGCCCCTACATTTGTTTTCATACATTAAAAGAGTAGTTCTCATTTTGGAGTGATGCTGATCCAGAAGGAATGTTTAGAAGTGATATCTGTGGGAGAAGAGGGGATGCCTGCTGATACTACTTGGTAGGGACCCTTGTTTCTTAGCATCCTATAATCCACCAGACAGTTACACAGTGGCCCAGTTGTTCCACCTAAAACACCAACTCTGCCTCAGCAGTGAAGCATTGCAAGAAAATGTTTCCTTACAGAGGGATTATTTGCAGAGTAGTTGAAGTTTGGGAAATAATTAAAATATGCCTGTCCCAACATGGTGAACTTTTAATATAGTTGTAGAGATCTTGAAGACTCAGCCAGGCATGGTGGCCTGCATGTCTTTAATTTATTATTATTATTATTATTGTTTTTGTCTTTCGAGACAGAGGGTCCTCCCTGTAGCCCAGCTGTCCTGAACTCACTCTAGTAGACCATGCTGGCCTTGAACTCACGAGATCCGCCTGCCTCTGCCTCCTGAGTGCTAGCGATTAAAGGCATGCACCATCACGCCCGGCGGCGCATGTCTTTAAATCCTAGCACTCGGAGGCAGAGGCAGGCGGATCTCTGTGAGTTCAAGGCCAGCCTGGTCTACAGAGTGAGCTTCCAGGCTAGCTGGAACTAAAGGGGAGACCCGTCTCAAAAAGACAAAAAAAAAAAAAAATCTAGCACTTGGGAGGTAAAAGCCAGCCTGTCTACAGAGTGAGTCCCAGGACAGCTGGTGGCTATAAGGAGACCTGTCTCGAAAACACCAAAAAAAAAAAAAAAAAAAAAAAAAAAAATCTGAAGACTCTCAGAACTTATATTAAAAAAGAGGGTAGTCTTAGTACAAAAATGTTATTCTAGCTATACCTAATTGAGTGATAGAATTATTAATTACTCTTTATTCTAGAAAAATGTACTCATAAAACATAGAGATAAATTTTTTTAGGAAAGAAATTTGAATAGGAATAAAAGTAATAAATTTCAAATTAGTAGAAGAGTATAAAAAGCTAATGATAAATATATAAATAAATAAATAAATAAATAAATAAATAAAATAAAGTTAAAAGCTAATGAAACTACTGGGTGTGGTGGGGGTACACCTTTAATCCCAGACTTGGGAGCAAGAGGCAGGCAGCTCTCTGTGAGTTCAAAGCCAGCGTGGTCTACAAAGTGAGTTCCGGACAACGGGCTCGTGAGACGCCGGTCCTCAAAAAAAAAAAAAAAAGCAAAGAAAACCATGAACATTATGCTTCCACAGAACATTATTTAAAAAGGGGTGGGAGAGAGAGCTCAGTGGTTAAGAGTACTGGCTGCTCTTGCAGAGGACCCAGGTTCAATGCACAGCTTCCACATCCCACTAACAACATTCTATAACTCCAGTTCCAGGAGATTTAACACCCTCTTCTGGCCTTTTTGGGCACTGCATGTATGTGGTACACTTAAGTACATGCATAATTCTGTGCGTGCGTGTGCGTGTGCGTGTGTGGTGTGTGTGTGTGTGCCCCCTTTATTGTTTTTGAGGCAGGGTCTTTTATTTTTTAAAATTTTTTTTTTTTTTAAATTTTATTTATTTATTATTTTTATGTGTATGAATGTTATGTTGCATGCAGGTCTGCGCAACCCGTGTCGTGCGATGCCAGCGGAAGCAGAAGACGGTCTCGATTCTCCCTGGAATGAGTTCTCCTGGAACCGGGAGTCACAAGCGGTTCTTAGCCGCAATGTGGGTGCTGGGAGATCGAACCCGGGTCTCTGCAGAGCGGTCGTCGCTTTAACCGCTAGGCCAATCCCAAGCCCCCGAGGCAGGGTCTTTTAATCAGTAACCCAGAGTTCACCCATAAATCTGGTCTCACCAGCCAGCTTGCCAAAGAAAATCCATCCAGCTTCCCCTTCTGAGCTGGAATTACAGGTGTGCCACATGCCCACACTTATGTGGGTCCTGGGGATCTGCCCCCTCACCCCCATCCAGTACATGTGTATTTTTTTTTTTTTTTTGTTGTCTTTTGAGACAGGGTCTCTCTGTAGCTCCAGCTGTCCTTGAACTCACCTGTAGACCAGGCTGGCCTTGAACTTCACAAAGACCGCCTGCCTCTGCCTCCTGAGTGCTAGGATTAAAGGCGTACGCCACCACACCCGCATACATAATTCTTAAAGAAAGAAATTCTCGTGCTCGCTTCGGCAGCACATATATTAAAATTGGAATGATACAGAGAAGATTAGCAGGGCCCTGTGCAAGGATGACACACAAAATTCATGAAGCATTAAAAAAAAAGAAAAAAAACTCAAACCTTTTTTGTTTTTTGTTTTTTTGAGACAGGGTCTCCTTTTTAGTCCCAACTGGCCTGGAACTCACTCGGTAGACCAGGCTGGCCTGGAACTCACAAAGATCTGCCTGCCACCCAAGTGCTAGGATTAAAGGTGTGCGCTTTCACGCCTGGCAAACTCTTCTTAGAAAAGAAGACTGAGGCCTGGGATGAAGGCAAAGCTGTGTTACATAGTGACACCTTTTGGCTTCTGGCTTAATGATAGGGTGCCTTCCTAGCACATGTGAAACCTTGGGTTCAATCCCTGTACAAAACTACAAGTTAAAAGATAAGTGTTAGAGCTGGGCATGCTGGTGCATGCCCTTAGCAGCATGCCCTTAATCTTAGCACTTGGGGAGGCAGAGGCAGGCTGGTCTCTGTGGAGTTCAAGGCCAGCCTAATCTATGTAGCGAATCCAGGCAGCTGAGACTAAGGGAGACCCTGTCTCAAAAAAAAAAAAAAAAAATTGTATAAAAAAATAGTTGTTAGATTGGATTAAAAAGTAAAGCCAAAGTATATGTTTCTTATAAGAGAACTTAAAATATACAAAACCAGAAAGAAACATGTGAAGATAGAATAGGGGAAAATAGCAGGTAGGTGCTTATCAGAAGAGAACAGCTGTGGCCATATTAATAGTAGATGAAATAGAATGCAAGGCAAAGAGCATTATCACAATAAAAAGGTACTGTGTTAACAGCTTCATTTACTAGAACTCTATATGCACCTAAAAACTAAACTTGGGGGGGGGCTTTTTTGAACAAGATCTCTCGTAGCCCCAGCTCTCTAGAACTCACTCTGTGACCAGGCTGGCCTTGAACCACAGACATCCACCTGCCTCCGCCTCCCAAGTGCTAGGATTAAAGGCATGCCCACCATGCCCGGCTAAACTCATTTATTATAAAAGCAAAATTTGACACAATTCAAAAAAAAAAGAGGTCACCAAAAAACAGTTCTAGTCATTTTACTAATAGATAAAGTGGACCTAAAAATCAGCCAGTGAAATGGCTCAGTTGATATAAAAAAGATGTCATACAAATCATTTTCTCTAAACTCAGTACAGTTTAGTTAACACAGGTTAATTAGAAGTTCCCATGTTTAGCTTACCATGATAATTCATTCATACTTATAATTCCAGCATTTGCAAGGCGAGGCAGGAAGACGTAAGATTGACACCAGCCTGGACTACATGGTGATATTCTATCTACGGGGGAAGGCAGGAAAGAAATTCTTTTTGGCCTGGAGCTTGCTATGTAGACCAGGGCACCTTGAACTCACGGAGATCTGTCTGCCTCTTCTGCCCCCTAAGTGCTGGGATTAAAGGCTGTGCCACCAGCCAAGCCTAAAGACAGTTCTTAGCCACCAGGTGGGTGCTGGTAATTGAACCCTGGTTCCTCTGTAAGAGCAGTCAGTGCTGTTAACTGGGTGAGGCCATCTCTCTAGCCCAGAAATTCTTATGTATAGTGAAATTAGAATATAGACTGACAGTTGATGATCTTGCTAAAGAATTTGGGGAGGGGGGAAAGCTAAGCTCAAAGAAGTAGATGTATAGAAATGACAAAAATAGTATAGAATCAGGGCCAGGCATGGGGGCACATGCCTATTATCCCACAACTAGAGGCAGGAGGCGGATCTCTGTGAGTTCAAGGCCACTCCTGGTCTTACTACAAGTTCCAGGACAGCTGGGGCTACAGGGAGACCCTGTTTCAAAAAAGACCAAAAAATAAATAAATAAATAAATAATAAATAAATAAATAAATAAATAAATAAATAAATAAAACAAAAAATAGTACAGAATCACTATTGAGAATGAAGATACAATAAGAGTTTTTAAGTGCTGTGAAAAAGCTAATAGCGTTGAGGGACAAGAGAAAGACTCAGAGTAAAAGCAGCTAGCTGCTCCGGCAAGAGACCAGGTTCCTCCCAGTCCACGGTGACAGCTAACAACCACGCGTCCAGGAGACCAGGTGTCTTTGGGCCTCCCCAGCAGTTGGTACACACACATAGGCAGCACAACAGTGCAGGAAAAGTGCAAACACATGAAAAAAAATAAAAAAAGGAAAGAGCAGTGAAGGGGCAATGGGGGGCACATTCGAAGAGGCAACAGAAAAAAGAGGGGCGGAGAGAGGGCCAGCAAAAGAGCCTGACTGGCTCTTGCAGAGGACCATGCAATCCAGCACCCACGTGGGCGCCAAGAACCACTAACCCAGCCAGGGGAATCCAAGCCCTCTGACCTCCGCGGCATTGCACGACACGGGTGCACCAACCTACACGCAGACAGTACACTATACACTAAAAAAAAAATACATTTAAAAAAGAAAAAAAAGATACAATAACAGAAATACAAGCCGGATATAATGGCACTCATCTGTAAATCCAACTCTTAGAAGGCTGAGGTTGGGGCTGGAGAGGTGGCCTAGCGGTTAAGAGCGCAGACTACTCTTGCAGAGGATCGGTTCGATTCCCAGCACCCACATGGCTGAAAACCGTCTTTGTCTCCAGTTCCAGAGAGGACCCGATGCCCTCTTCTGACCTCTGTGGCATTGCACGACAGGGTGCCCAAACTGCATGCAGACAGTACATCGTAACACTAAATAAAAGAAAAAGAAAAAAAAGAAGGCTGAGGTAAGTCAGGAGGATCATGGGCTCAAGGCCAGCTTGGCTAATAGTAGTATCCAAACAGCAGTAGCAGGTTAGCAAGAAGGCTCAGCAGGTGAAGGGTGCTTGCCACCAAGCCAGCAACTGGTGTATACTGACATCACTGGAAATGAAGAACAACTCCTGAAAGTTGTCCTCTGACCTCCACATTCATGCTGTGGCATGTATGCCCACACACATATACCACACAATAAATAAATAATAGTAATTAAAAAATCAGACAGCATCGGCAATAACAAATATGCTTAATATGACAATATCATATAATAGCTTTATGCCAATCAATGTATTTAAAAACTTTGATGAGGGGCTGGAGAGAGATGGCCTAGCAGTTAAGAGCGCCACCGCTCTTGCAGAGGACCCGGGTTCTCCCCAGCACCCACATGGCGGCTGAGAACCATCTGAACTCTCCAACTCCAGGAGAACTCCAGCTCCAGGGGAATCCGACGCCCATTCTGACCTCCGCGGCATTGCACGACACGGGTGCACAGACTTGCATGCAGACAATACATTCGTACACATACAGAAAAAATAAAAAAAAATAAATAAAAATAAAATAAAAACTTTGATGAAATAGACATTTTATTCAATATACACATGGTGGCACGTGCCTATAGTCCTAGTTCTTGGAAGGCTGAAGCAGAAGATTACAGAGTACAAGGCCAGCCATGCCATTCATTTAGTGAGATCCTGCCTCAAAACAAAAACCAAAAATAAAATACTTTTAATAAACTTGACAAAGAGGAAATGGACTTTTTACCAAAACTGTATTCTTGCCATATGCTGTGGTTCAGCAGAAGCATCTTTTAGAAGGCCTCAGAGTATAACAGCTGGTGTAGGGGCACTTGCCTAGCATGCACTAGGACCTGGGTTTTTATCCCCAACACATGCTTGGGTGCTTGTGTGCACACCACCTCTCATGCAACACATGCCACATGCACACATGGGATCTTCCATACTCATTAGTAAATGATCCTGCCCTAATTCATACCCTGACACTTCTGATACCCAAGCTCCTAGAAATATCACCTTCAAGATCTTCCCATGATCCAGGAGCTACAGTCCCCTAATATGGTAATGCAGGGGCTGGAGAGATGGCCTAGGGTTAAGAGCGCCGACCTCTCCTCTTACAGAGGACCCAGGTTCGATCCCAGCGCCCACTGGCTGCCGAGAACCATCTGAAACTCCAATTCCAGAAGAACTCAGTTCCAGGGGAATCCGACACCCTCTTTCTGACCTCGCCAGCATTGCATGACATGGGTTGCACAAACTTGCATGCAGACAGTACAATTCAATACACATAACAGAAAATAAATAAAATTAAAAAAAAATTTTTAATATGGTAATGCAATCCCTAGACTTCTCCTCGCATCAGCTCTGACTAGCCACTGTTCTCCCCTTCTGCTATGGCCATTTTAAAAATGGACAAAAATTGGGCTGGAGAGATGGCCGCTTAGAGCACTGGCTACTCTTGCAGAGGATTCGATTCCCACACCCACAGAGGAGAACACGCCATCCTTAACTCCAGTTCTAGGGATCCATCACCTTCTGACCCTACAGACATTGCATGACATGGGTGCACTTACACACATGCAGGCAATAACACATTTTTAAAAAAGGTGGTCAAGGGAGAACTCCAGTTCCAGGGAATCCAACACCCTCTTCTGACCTCCGCGGCATTGCACGACACGGGTGCCCAAACTTGCATGCAGACAGTGCATTCATACACATACAGAAATAAAAAAAAAAAAATTTTTTTTAAAGTGGTCAGATTCTAGAGAAAGGAATTTGGCACCTTAAGTATAAAGTTATTATAGTATAACTTGGGTAGCCAACATAAAAAGATAATGCTACAAAGAAAGAAGAAAATCCAGTATGTAAATCTAAATGTTGATACCAATATTTTAAATACAAGGAAATTAAAGCCTAAAAGTTATTCAGAATATCACTAGCTGGGCATGGTAATGCACACCTTAATCCTAGCACTCCAGAGGTGGAAGAAGGCAGATCTCTGGGAGTTCAAGCAGCCATCTTGTCTACATAGTGAATTCCAGGCCAGCTAGGGCTAAAGGGAGACCTGTCTCAAAAAGCCAGGCATGGTGGCACATGTCTTGTAATCCCAGCCTTGGGAGGCAGAGGCAGGCAGATCTTCGTGTGAGTTCGGGGCCAGCCTGGTCTACATAGAATTTCCAGGATAGCTGGGGCTACCGGGAACCCTGTTCTCAACCCCCCCCAAGAAAACCCCCCCAAAATATCACAACTAAATTTGGTTTATTCTACAAATGAAAAAAATGTTTCATCAATCGATATTCTATTTAGTGTAATTATATATTTTTAAATTTTTATTTATTTTTGTATGTGTATGAATGTACTGTCTGGCATGTAGGTTTGTGCACCGTGTTCGTGCAATGCCGGGGAGGTCAGAAGAACGTTCTCGGATTCCCCTGAAACTGGAGTTCTCCTGGAATGGAGTTACAAACAGTTCTCAGCCGTCCATGTGGGTGCTGGGGATTAAACCGGGTTCTCTGCAAGAGCAGTTGGGTGCTCTTTAACCGCTAGACTATCTCTCCTGCCCCTAGTGTAATTATATTGACAGATAAATTTGGGGGCCTGAGAGATGGCTCAGTGGTTAATAGTACTGGCTGCTCTTGCAGAGGACGTGGGTTTAGTGTTCTTGGCACCACATGGGTGGCTAACAACCATCCAATAACTTCAGTTCTAGGAAATTCAATGCCTCTTCGGGCCTCTGGAGCATTGCATGCCATGGGGTCACTACTACAGCAAAAGATTCATCTAACACACCCTTTAATCCCAATCAACTCGAAGGCAGAGGCAGGCAGATCTCTGTGAGTTCAAAGCAGTCTGGTCTACAGAGTGATCCGGGCAGCTGGGGCTACAGGGAGACCCTGTCTCAAACAAAAAGAAAGAGTGATTATTAAAATCTTCCTAAAATGAAAAGACTAGGCCCAAATGGCCTCATTAATGAATTTTACCAAACATTTACATTTACCAGAAAATCGAGAACTCTTCCTAACTCAATACTTTGAGTCTAATATTACCCTAACACCCAAATCAGATAAACATCCTAAGAATAGAAAACTGGTGACTTAATAATCTCTCAAAAATTGATATAAAAATCTTCAATATTACGTGGGAGGGAGATGAGAGAGGGTAGGGTGTGAATAATCAGAAAGCATTCCATATAACTATGAAACTGTTAAATATAATAAATTCAATTAATAAAAAGTCTTCAATAAAATATTAGCAAGTCAAATTTAGCCACATATATAATGGATTGATTATATGCCTCAACCAAGTAGAATTTATTCTAGTAAAGCAAGGCTGGTTTAATGTCCAAAATATTTATAATCATATTTAGTAAAGATCAAAACCCATATGGTCATCCAATAAAAGACAAAAAGCACTTGAGGAAATCTGACACCTGTTTGTGATACAATTAGGAATAGAAGGGAATCACCTCGCCTGGTTTTGAGCCGCTATGAACAACCACTGGCTAAAATCATAATGTGGAAAGCCTGAGCGCCCATAAGGCTGAGAAGAGCTCTCACCTCTTCATCTGAATTGTACCGGAGGTTGCAGGACAGCTGTGGAGGTGTAATCAGACAAGAAGGAGTATGTCAGTCTTCATATGCAAAGGATTTGGTCCTCTAGGTAGAAAATTTTACAGAACCCACAAAAATCTCCGGAACTAAGTTCAGCAAGTCACAAATATAAAAGATTAATATACAAAATCAATCGTATTAGCCAGGCAGTTGTGGTGCACACATTTAATCCTAGCACTTGGGAGCAGAGGCAGGTGGATCTCTGTGAGTTCAAGGCCAGCCTGGTCTACATAGAGTTCTAGGATGCTGGAGCTACAGGAAGACCCTGTCTCAAAAGGACCAAAAAAAAATCCTATTTTTACTTATAAGCATTAATACAAAGATAAAAAATTTCCATTCACAGTATCAGAAAGAGGGCTGGAGAATTGTCTCAGCGGTTAAAAGACAACTTGCAGTTTCTTCCAGAGAGCGGGCTTTGATTCCCAGCACCCACATGATTGCTAACAGCCATCTATAACGCAGTCCAGGGGATTTGACACCCTCTTCTGGCTTCTGGCATTGCATGCACATGATGGCATTTATATACAGGCAAAACATTCATAAAATAAAAAAGTTTTATATAATATATATAGTATATATATATATTATATATATATTATATTGGTGTTTTTGAGACAGGGTCTGTGGCCCCAGCTGTCTGGAACTCACTAGGAAGACCAGGCTGGCCTTGAACTCACAGAGCTCCACCTGCCTCTGCCTCTTGAGTGCTGTGGATTAAAGGCATGTACCACAGCCGGGCTGAATATATTTTTTAAAAACTATACAGTGAGAATATTCAGCACTTTTGTTTTTGTTTTTGGAGGGCCTGTGTAGCCTCAGCTGGCCTTTTATTTTATTATTTTTTTTTTGTCTTTTCGAGACAGGGTCTCTCTGTAGCTCCAGCTGTCCTTGAACTCACTCTGTAGACCAGGCTGGCCTTGAACTCACAAAGATCCGCCTGCCTCTGCCTCCTGAGTGCTAGGATTAAAGGCGTACGCCACCACACCCGCATACATAATTCTTAAAGAAAGAAATTCTCGTGCTCGCTTCGGCAGCACATATATTAAAATTGGAATGATACAGAGAAGATTAGCATGGCCCCTGCACAAGGATGACACACAAATTCATGAAGCATTAAAAAAAAAGAAAAAAAATTCTCAAACCTCTTTTTGTTTTTTGTCTTTTTGAGACAGGGTCTCCTTTTAGTCCCAACTGGCCTGGAACTCACTCTGTAGACCAGGCTGGCCTGGAACTCACAAAGATCTGCCTGCCACCCAAGTGCTAGGATTAAAGGTGTGCGCTTTCACGCCTGGCAAACCTCTTCTTAGAAAAGAAAGACTGAGGCCTGGGATGAAGGCCAAGCTGTGTTACATAGTGACACCTTTTGGCTTCTGGCTTAATGATAGGGTGCCTTCCTAGCACATGTGAAACCTTGGGTTCAATCCCTGTACAAAACTACAAGTTAAAAGATAAGTGTTAGAGCTGGGCATGCTGGTGCATGCCCTTAGCAGCATGCCCTTAATCTTAGCACTTGGGAGGCAGAGGCAGGCTGGTCTCTGTGAGTTCAAGGCCAGCCTAATCTATGTAGCGAATTCCAGGCCAGCTGAGACTAAAGGGAGACCCTGTCTCAAAAAAAAAAAAAAAAAATTGTATAAAAGATAGTGTTAGATTGGATTAAAAAGTAAAGCCAAAGTATATGTTCTTTATAAGAGATACTTAAAATATACAAAACCAGAAAGAAACATTGAAGATAGAATAGGGGAAAATAGCAGGTAGGTGCTTATCAGAAGAGAACAGCTGTGGCCATATTAATAGTAGATGAAATAGAATGCAAGGCAAAGAGCATTATCACAATAAAAAGGTACTGTGTTAACAGCTTCATTTTACTAGAACTCTTATATGCACCTAAAAACTAAACTTTGGGGGGGGGCTGTTTTTGAGACAAGATCTCTCTGTAGCCCCATCTCTCCTAGAACTCACTCTGTAGACCAGGCTGGCCTTGAACTCACAGACATCCACCTGCCTCCGCCTCCCAAGTGCTAGGATTAAAGGCATGCGCCACCATGCCCGGCTAAACTCATTATTATAAGAAGCAAAATTTGACACAATTACAAAAAAAAAAGAGGTCACCAAAAAACAGTTCTAGTCATTTTACTAATAGATAAAGTGGACCTAAAAATCAGCCAGTGAAATGGCTCAGTTGATATAAAAAAGATGTCATACAAATCATTTTCTCTAAACTCAGTACAGTTTAGTTAACACAGGTTAATTAGAAGTTCCCATGTTTAGCTTACCATGATAATTCATTCATACTTATAATTCCAGCATTTGCAAGGCTGAGGCAGGAAGACTGTAAGATTGACACCAGCCTGGACTACATGGTGATATTCTATCTACGGGGGAAGGCAGGAAAGAAATTCTTTTTGGCCTGGAGCTTGCTATGTAGACCAGGGCAGCCTTGAACTCACGGAGATCTGTCTGCCTCTTCTGCCCCCTAAGTGCTGGGATTAAAGGCATGTGCCACCATGCCAAGCCTAAGACAGTTCTTAGCCACCATGTGGGTGCTGGTAATTGAACCCTGGTCCTCTGTAAGAGCAGTCAGTGCTGTTAACTGGTGAGCCATCTCTCTAGCCCAGAAATTCTTATGTATAGTGAAATTAGAATATAGACTGACAGTTGATGATCTTGCTAAAGAATTTGGGGAGGGGGGAAAGCTAAGCTCAAAGAAGTAGATGTATAGAAATGACAAAAATAGTATAGAATCAGGGCCAGGCATGGGGGCACATGCCTATTATCCCACAACTAGAGAGGCAGGCGGATCTCTGTGAGTTCAAGGCCATCCTGGTCTACATAGCAAGTTCCAGGACAGCTGGGGCTACAGGGAGACCCTGTTTCAAAAAAGACCAAAAAATAAATAAATAAATAAATAAATAAATAAATAAATAAATAAATAAATAAATAAATAAAACAAAAAAATAGTACAGAATCACTATTGAGAATGAAGATACAATAAGAGTTTTTAGAAGTTTGTTCTTTGAAAAAGCTAATTAGCTTGAGGGACAAGAGAAATGACTCAGCAGTTAAAAGCACTAGCTGCTCCTGCAGAAGATCCAGGTTCCTTTCCCAGTTCCTACGTGACAGCTAACAACTTCAGTTCCAGGAGATCCAGTGTCTTTTGGCCTCCTCCAGCATTGTACACACATAGTGCATCTTACATACATGCAGGTAAAATGTTCAAACACATAAAAAATTAATTAAAAAAATTGTAAAGAGCTATTTTGAATGGGCAATTTTGGGGGCTACATTCGAAGATTTGTCAACAGAAAAAAGAGGGGCTGGAGAGATGGCTCAGCAATTAAGAGCTCTGACTGCTCTTGCAGAGGACCCGGATTCAATTCCCAGCACCCACGTGGCGCCTAAGAACCATCTTTAACTCCAGTTCCAGGGGAATCCAAGTCCTCTTCTGACCTCCGCGGCATTGCACGACACGGGTGCACCAACCTACACGCAGACAGTACACTCATACACATAAAAAAAAAAATACATTTTAAAAAAAGAAAAAAAAGATACAATAACAGAAATACAAGCCGGATATAATGGCACTCATCTGTAAATCCAACTCTTAGAAGGCTGAGGTTGGGGCTGGAGAGGTGGCCTAGCGGTTAAGAGCGCAGACTACTCTTGCAGAGGACTCGGGTTCGATTCCCAGCACCCACATGGCTGAAAACCGTCTTTGTCTCCAGTTCCAGAGGAATCCGATGCCCTCTTCTGACCTCTGTGGCATTGCACGACAGGGGTGCCCAGACCTGCATGCAGACAGTACATTCGTACACATAAATAAAAGAAAAAGAAAAAAAAAAGAAGGCTGAGGTAAGTCAGGAGGATCATGGGCTCAAGGCCAGCTTGGCTATATAGTAGACTATCTCAAACAGCAGTAGCATGGTTAGCAAGAAGGCTCAGCAGGTGAAGGTGCTTGCCACCAAGCCCGACAACCTGCGTGATACCCTGAATCCATATGGAAATGAAGAACAAACTTCTGAAAGTTGTCCTCTGACCTCCACATTCATGCTGTGGCATGTATGCCCACACACATATACACACAATAAATAAATAATAGTAATTAAAAAATCAGACAGCATCGGCAATAACAAATATGCTTAATATGACAATATCATATAATAGCTTTATGCCAATCAATGTATTTAAAAACTTTGATGAGGGGCTGGAGAGATGGCCTAGCAGTTAAGAGCGCCTACCGCTCTTGCAGAGGACCCGGGTTCGATCCCCAGCACCCACATGGCGGCTGAGAACCATCTGAAACTCCAACTCCAGGAGAACTCCAGCTCCAGGGGAATCCGACGCCCACTTCTGACCTCCGCGGCATTGCACGACACGGGTGCACAGACTTGCATGCAGACAATACATTCGTACACATACAGAAATAAATAAAAAAAAAATAAATAAAAATAAAAATAAAAACTTTGATGAAATAGACATTTTATTCAATATACACATGGTGGCACGTGCCTATAGTCCTAGTTCTTGGAAGGCTGAAGCAAGAAGATTACAGAGTACAAGGCCAGCCTATGCCATTCATTTAGTGAGATCCTGCCTCAAAAACAAAACCAAAAATAAAATACCTTAATAAAACTGACCAAAGAGGAAATGGACTTTTTACCAAAACTGTATTCTTGCCATATGCTGTGGTTCAGCAGAAGCATCTTTTAGAAGGCCTCAGAGTATACAGCTGAGTGGTAGGGCACTTGCCTAGCATGCACTAGGACCTGGGTTTTTATCCCCAACACATGCTTGGGTGCTTGTGTGCACACACACATGCTCATGCACACATGCGCACATGCACACATGGGATCTTCCATACTCATTAGTAAATGATCCTGCCCTAATTCATACCCTGACACTTCTGATACCCAAGCTCCTAGAAATATCACCTTCAAGATCTTCCCATGATCCAGGAGCTACAGTCCCCTAATATGGTAATGCAGGGCTGGAGAGATGGCCTAGGGGTTAAGAGCGCCGACCTCTCTTACAGAGGACCCAGGTTCGATCCCCAGCTCCCACATGGCGGCCGAGAACCATCTGAAACTCCAATTCCAGAAGAACTCCAGTTCCAGGGGAATCCGACACCCTCTTCTGACCTCCGCAGCATTGCATGACATGGGTGCACAAACTTGCATGCAGACAGTACATTCATACACATAACAGAAATAAATAAAATTAAAAAAAAATTTTTAATATGGTAATGCAATCCCTAGACTTCTCCTCGCATCAGCTCTGACTAGCCACTGTTCTCCCTTCTGCTATGGCCATTTTAAAAATGACAAAAATTGGGCTGGAGAGATGGCTCCAGTTAGAGCACTGGCTACTCTTGCAGAGGATTCGATTCCCAGCACCCACATGGAGGCTAACAGCCATCCTTAACTCCAGTTCTAGGCGATCCATCACCTTCTGACCTCTACAGACATTGCATGACATGGGTGCACTTACACACATGCAGGCAATATACACATTTTTAAAAAAGGTGGTCAGAGGAGAACTCCAGTTCCAGGGGAATCCAACACCCTCTTCTGACCTCCGCGGCATTGCACGACACGGGTGCCCAAACTTGCATGCAGACAGTGCATTCATACACATACAGAAATAAAAAAAAAATTTTTTTTAAAGTGGTCAGATTCTAGAAAAGGAATTTGCACCTTAAGTATAAAGTTATTATAGTATAACTTGGGTAGCCAAACATAACAAAGATAATGCTACAAAGAAAAGAAGAAAATCCAGTATGTAATATAAATGTTGATACCAATATTTTAAATACAAGGAAATTAAAGCCTAAAAGTTATTCAGAATATCACTAGCTGGGCATGGTAATGCACACCTTTAATCCTAGCACTCCAGAGGTGGAAGAAGGCAGATCTCTGTGAGTTCAAGCCCAGCTTGGTCTACATAGTGAATTCCAGGCCAGCTAGGGCTAAAGGGAGACCCTGTCTCAAAAAGCCAGGCATGGTGGCACATGTCTGTAATCCCAGCTCTTGGGAGGCAGAGGCAGGCAGATCTCTGTGAGTTCGGGGCCAGCCTGGTCTACATAGAAGTTCCAGGATAGCTGGGGCTACCGGGAAACCCTGTCTCAACCCCCCCCCCAAGAAAACCCCCCCAAAATATCACAACTAAATTTGGTTTATTCTACAAATGAAAAAAATGTTTCATCAATCGATATTCTATTTAGTGTAATTATATATTTTTTAAATTTTTATTTATTTTTGTATGTGTATGAATGTACTGTCTGCATGTAGGTTTGTGCACCCGTGTCGTGCAATGCCGTGGAGGTCAGAAGACGGTCTCGGATTCCCCTGAAACTGGAGTTCTCCTGGAACTGGAGTTACAAACAGTTCTCAGCCGCCATGTGGGTGCTGGGGATTAAACCCGGGTTCTCTGCAAGAGCAGTTGGTGCTCTTAACCGCTAGACTATCTCTCCTGCCCCTAGTGTAATTATATTGACAGATAAATTTGGGGGCCTGAGAGATGGCTCAGTGGTTAATAGTACTGGCTGCTCTTGCAGAGGACGTGGGTTTAGTTCTTGGCACCCACATGGTGGCTAACAACCATCCATAACTTCAGTTCTAGGGAATCCAATGCCCTCTTCGGGCCTCTGGAGCATTGCATGCCATGGGTGCACTTACATACAGCAAAAGATTCATACATAACACACACCTTTAATCCCAGCACTCGGAAGGCAGAGGCAGGCAGATCTCTGTGAGTTCAAAGCCAGTCTGGTCTACAGAGTGAGCTCCAGGCCAGCTGGGGCTACAGGGAGACCCTGTCTCAAAAAGACAAAAAGAAAGATGATTTAAAATCTTCCTAAAATGAAAAGACTAGGCCCAAATGGCCTCATTAATGAATTTTACCAAACATTTACATTTACCAGAAAATCGAGAACTCTTCCTAACTCAATACTTTGAGTCTAATATTACCCTAACACCCAAATCAGATAAACATCCTAAGAATAGAAAACTGGTGACTTAATAATCTCTCAAAAATTGATATAAAAATCTTCAATATTACGTGGGAGGGAGATGAGAGAGGGTAGGGGTGTGAATAATCAGAAAGCATTCCATATACATATGAAACTGTTAAATAATAAATTCAATTAATAAAAAGTCTTCAATAAAATATTAGCAAGTCAAATTTAGCCACATATATAATGGATTGATTATATGCCTCAACCAAGTAGAATTTATTCTAGTAAAGCAAGGCTGGTTTAATGTCCAAAAATATTATAATCATATTTAGTAAAGATCAAAACCCATATGGTCATTCCAATAAAAGACAAAAAGCACTTGATGAAATCTGACACCTGTTTGTGATACAATTAGGAATAGAAGGGAATCACCTCGCCTGGTTTTGAGCCGCTATGAACAACCACTGGCTAAAATCATAATGTGGAAAGCCTGAGCGCCCATAAGGCTGAGAAGAGCTCTCACCTCTTCATCTGAATTGTACCGGAGGTTGCAGGACAGCTGTGGAGGTGTAATCAGACAAGAAGGAGTATGTCAGTCTTCATATGCAAAGGATTTGGTCCTCTAGGTAGAAAATTTTACAGAACCCACAAAAATCTCCGGAACTAAGTTCAGCAAGTCCACAAAATATAAAAGATTAATATACAAAAATCAATCGTATTTAGCCAGGCATTGTGGTGCACACATTTAATCCTAGCACTTTGGAGGCAGAGGCAGGTGGATCTCTGTGAGTTCAAGGCCAGCCTGGTCTACATAGTGAGTTCTAGGATAGCTGGAGCTACAGGAAGACCCTGTCTCAAAAAGGACCAAAAAAATCCTATTTTTACTTATAAGCATTAATACAAAGATAAAAAATTTCCATTCACAGTATCAGAAAGAGGGCTGGAGAATTGTCTCAGCGGTTAAGACACTTGCAGTTCTTCCAGAGAGGCGGGCTTTGATTCCCAGCACCCACATGATTGCTAACAGCCATCTATAACTCCAGGTCCAGGGGATTTGACACCCTCTTCTGGCTTCTGGCATTGCATGCACATGATGGCATTTATATACAGGCAAAACATTCATAAAATAAAAATAAGTTTTATATATATATATATACATATATATGTATATATATACATATATTTACATATGTATGTAAATACATATGTAAATTTACATATGTATGTAAATACATATGTACATATATATATATACATATATATATATATA
>VZQC01006044.1:3417645-3439731 GCA_009823505.1 Rhizomys pruinosus | reverse complement strand
AAAAAAAAAAAAAAAAAAAGATTTTAGAAAGAAAGCAGGCCTTAAACAGAACCAAGAGTTGCCTTGTCTTCATCTTAGTTATAGTCCAGTTTTATATGAGTGTCTTGTGGCCATGTTTTAGCTATATTTTAAAAGTTCAAGTAAGGCCAGGTATGTTGGTCCACACCTTTAATCCCAGGACTCGAAAGGCAGAGGTGGATCTCTATGAATTGGACCCTAGCTTGGGCTACATAGCAAGTTCCAGGCTAGACAGAGCTACATACTGAGACCCCGTCTCAAACAACAACAAAGTTCTAGTAGATAATTAAAAAGTTAAGAGATACTACAGAGTCAAGCTAAGTTTACTGTTCTTTTTTTCCTTTCAAGATTTAACCACTTCTTCAAGTTCTTCTGGTCCTAGAGTTTCTGGTTCACCTTGTCATCACAGTGATTCTAATTCATCTGAGAAGCACATGTCACGAGCTCAGAAAGAAGGTAGGTTAAACTGGGCGTGATGGCACTCACAGAGGCAGGCAGATCTCTGTGAGTTCAATGCCAGCCTGGTCTACATAGTGAATTCCAGGACAGCTGGAGCTACAGGGAGACCCTGTCTCAAAAAAACAAAACAAAAAATTGAGCTTTATAATCTTGCAACCACAAAAGTCTGTCAGATAACTTTCTTTGCTTTGTATTTAATCCATAAAAACAAAAGCCAGTAGAAATGACGCCCTGTCTTGCCCCTTTAATCATAATTTTTTAAAAGCTAACCATTTTTTGCTTATACCTTTGTTAAAATTTAAGTTCTGGTTTTATTACCTGACCCTAAATTAATTTGCTCTAGTTTGGAGAGGAAATAGTTGGGAAGTATAGTTAAGAAATGTAGATTCGGGACAGGAGAGATGGCCTAGTGGTTAACAGCGCCGACTGATCTTGCAGAGGCTAGGGTTCGATTCCCAGCACCCACATGGCAACTAAGAACTGTCTTTAAGCCTGGTGTGGTGGCACGTGCCTTTAATCCTAGCACTCGGGAGGCAGAGGCAGGCAGATCTCTGTGAGTTCAAGGTCAGCCTGGTCTACAGAGTGAGTTCTAGGCCAGCTGGGACTACAGGGAGACCCTGCCTCAAAAAAAAAAAAGAAAAAAAAGAAATTAGATTCCAAATAATGATGCTGTGAAAATTAAATGAGAGCATGTATGTGGGTGCCTGCTGTGGCAGCCTGTCATCCAGAACTTGGAGGCAGGAGGATCAGCAGTTCAAAATGATCCTCAGCTACCTAAGGAATTTGAGGCCAGCCTGGGCTACATGAGATCCTGTCACAAAACATAATACTAAAAAATGTTTTATCTCTTGCTATTAAATTCCTCAGCTGCTTCTCACACACCTGAGGGATATGGCACTCTGATTAGTGACCATGGGTACTAAGAATGAGGCTGAAGGAAATGACGGAGCAGGCAAATGTCTCCCGCCCCTTGTTCTATGTGTCTACTGTTCATGGTATTGACAGAGACATACGTTAATTTTGTTTTTCAGTTTTACAGATATATAAAATGTCATGTATTCAGTAGAAACCATATTTCACGTTTTTAGTTTTGATTTTTTCCCAGGCTAGCAATATACTTTATTATATTCTCTCTCTCGATTCTGGAAAGCAACAGAGAGCTGCAGCTTCCTGCCAGCCACAGGGTTAGAGAATAAACAACTAGTACTGTGCCGGGAAAGGGCACGAAACTGCTGTCCAGGGGGCTAATGGGTCAAATGCATTACAACCTGCATTCAACTTATGATGAGTGTATTAATTCTAGCATAGGTTGAGGAGCATCTGTGCTGTCTGTAGGGATCATGTGTCCTGATCTTTCACTTTTAAAAGACAGTCTTCCAGGATTCCAAGTTATTTCCTTTGTCTTACAGACCAGTAAGTCCTCTGAGTTGAGAATTGTTACCCGTGTTCTAGACTCCTTCTAAGTTATATAACCAGTTCTTCAACAAAGAGGCTTGTGAGATGCAGGTCCATATAAAAGACCCTACTCAACTTCCATGCCTTCGCTTTAGGTAATTCCCACAGCAAAACTCCCACAGCATGAGGGATAGACCTGCAGTGACTCAAACAGCATAAGGGATGAAGCCAAGATTGGCTTTGATGAACTGCTTTAGTCCTTGGATAATACAAATCCAAAATCTTTTTTTTGTATCTTAGGAGTGTCACCACGAAATAGTCTTGAAGTCTTGACTCCTGAAATTCCTGGTGAGAGAGATCGTGGCAACTGCATCACATCCTTACAGCTGCACCCCAAAGGCTGGGCTACCCTTCTTCGGTGCTCCAGCAACACTGACGATCAGGAGGTACAGGCATTGCACACCACTTTCAGTGGGGCTCATTAGACAAATTGCCATTGCCCCGTGTGCAGACCCTGGGCTGACGACTGGGCACAGCAGTCCCTGTCCTCAAGGGCGTACTGCAGAGACCCTGCTTTTTGACTCTTCTGTTCCTTTCCTCTGTTGCAGTCTCTTCTTCCTCTCTTGGTTGGTTGGCTGGTTGGTTGGTTGGTTGGTTGGTTGGTTGGTTGGTTGGTTGGTTGAGACAGGGTCTTCCTGTAGCCCCAGCTGGCCTGAAACTCTATGTAAATGATGCTGGCCTCAATGTCACAGAGACCTGCCTGCCTCTGCCTCTGCCTCCTGGGTGCTGTAGCTGAAGGTGTGCAGCACCATGCCCAGCTCTTCTTCCTCTCTTGCCTGGGTATAGCCAGCTGGGAACCACTCTGCAGTCGTCATCAGCTCTGATTGGGCCTGGCTTCTTAATTCTTGTCACTTCTTTTTTTTTTTTTTTTTTTTTTTTTTTTGAGACAGGGTCTCCCTGTAGCCCCAGCTGTCCTGGAATTCGCTCTGTAGACCAGGCTGGCCTTGAACTCACAAAGATCCGCCTGCCTCTGCCTCCCAAGTGCTAGGATTAAAGGCGTGTGCCACCATGCCCGTCACCTCTTAATTTTTGTCTCTGTCATAGCCTAAAAACAAAACCGAACCAGAACCATACATTCAGTGTAACACTGAGATGCTTAGCTAAGCTAAATGTGAGGTTCGGGATTTGGTAAATACTAGAGAAACGGTCTGGAGTTAAGAACGTTCAGCAGGGCTCGGCATAGTGCATGCCTTTAGTCCCAGCACTCTGGAGGCAGAGGATCTCTGTGAGTTTAAGGCCAATCTGGTCTACATAGCAAGTTCCAGACTGGCTGGGATTACGGGGAGACCCTGTCTCAAAAAGATCAAAGGAACAAAAAACAAATCAAAACAAAACCCCACTCAGCTGTTAAGAACACTTGCTGTTCTTGTAGAGGACCTGGGTTCAGTTCCCAGCACTTACATGGAGGCTAACAAACATCTGTAACTCTGGTTCCAGGGGATCCAATGTCCTCTTGTGTCCTCCGTTGGGCACTGCACAACACCAGTGCACTTACATGCATGCAGGCATAACATTCATACACATAAATAAACTTTAAAAAAGAAGAATCTCAGCCGGGCGTGGTGGCGCACGCCTTTAATCCTAGCACTTGGGAGGCAGAGGCAGGCGGATCTTTGTGAGTTCAAGGCCAACCTTTGTGAGTTCAAGGCCAGCCTGGAATATGAAAACAGATACTGCCAGGACTTTGAAGTAAAAGTTGAAAAAATGTACCTCAAAGCAATTTATAGGTGGGCTCATGAGTTCAAGGCCAGCCTGGTCTACAGAGTGAGTTCCAGGACAGCTGGGCTACAGGGAGACCCTCTCTCAAAAAGACCAAAAAAAAAAAGAAGAAGAATCTCTGCAGTACTGTTTGGGGGTCTGTGACCTTGGTGTGTCTCCCCTTCTCTTCCTCTAGTGGACTTGTGTCTATGAATTCCAGGAAGGAGCTCCAGAACAACCAGTCTCGCCTCGCTGTTCCCTGCGGCTAACTCATTACATTGAAGAAGCCAATGTAGGGAGGGGCTACATCAAAGAACTCTGCTTCAGCCCTGATGGACGGATGGTTTCTTCCCCACATGGCTATGGGATTCGCTTACTGGGATTTGACAAACAGTGCAGTGAACTTGTTGACTGTTTACCTAAAGAAGCCAGCCCCTTACGGGTGATCCGTTCTCTGTACTCTCATAACGATGTGGTACTGACAACAAAGTTCTCTCCAACACACTGTCAGATTGCCTCAGGGTGCCTTAGTGGACGGGTCTCTTTGTATCAGCCAAAGTTTTAGGCACAAAACTTCCTTCAAATAAGGAACTCTTCTGGTGTTTGACTTATAAATTACTTCAATTTAGGTGAAGTATTTTCTTTTTTAGAAGATCTTATAAGTTTGGGTCAAGATCCCGGTTCTTACAAGTCCGTAAGCACATCCGTGACCTGAGCACATCCGTGACCTGAGCACGCGACGTCCAGCGTCACCCGGGCATCTCCATTTAGACTCTGCGCAGATCGTTTTCAGCATTCCTTTGCCTCTGCTGTCTGTACCACTGAATTCCAGTTCCTGTCATTTCGCATGGTAGCTCTTGTTAAGTTCTCTCCCCTTCTTCCCTGTCTTCCTCCTTCTTTCCCTTCCTCTTTGATCTTGGTAAGAATTTGTGGACATTTGGCAGGAGTCTTGGTTGAGATTAGAGAAACCCATGGCATGAGTATTGAATAAAACCTGGGAGCTGGATGTTGGCAAACCAGTTGTTGAAAAAGAAATTTCATCTTCATATATCAGTGTACTTGGCCTTAAAGTTGCTGTTCCATCTCTCTGTGTCCAGCACAGATAATGGCACTATTCACATAGCTGCTAGATGCTCTTGCAACAAAATGTCTTTTTAAGTTTCCTGTTAAAAATTATCTAAGTTAGCCGGGCGTGGTGGTGCACGCCTTTAATCCTAGCACTTGGGAGGCAGAAGCAGGCAGATCTTTGTGAGTTCAAAGCCAGCCTGGTCTACAGAGTGAGTTCCAGGACAGCTGGGGCTACAGGGAGACCCTGTCTCAAAAAGACAAAAAAAAAATTATGTAAGTTTTCTCATGTGAGAATTTGTTGTGAAATTCTAGAAAAAAATTACAATCTCTCTTTGTAATTTATTTTACCGGAATGAATTTTACATCTCTAGAATTGTCTTTACTTGGTATTTTGTTCTTGGCAGCAACATTGGAAAGAAAAGGAAAGGAATAGGTTCTGTCACCCAAGAGGATTTGTTGACTAGATAAGTATAGTATCTGCTTATGGTGTGATGAGAATAATGTGACTTTGATTTTCTGTGATTCTTTGAATCACACAGGATGATGTGTTAACAGTAATGGGCTGGAGGGAAAATTAAGTAAAAGATTAAGTTGAATTCCTTCAAATAGGGATCATAAACTCATCATTAGTAAGAAGGGAGCTGTAGTCGTGTTTGTTGTCATCAACCCTTGTAGTCAGAGACTTGAAACATAGACCTAAGAATATCTTTTTTGTGTGTTTTGTTATGAAAGCGTCAGGCAAGGCACAAGCACAGGCTGTCATCATGAACAGGCAACTTTCTTCTACTCTCTGGTACACTGAATGGTGTTGTGTTGAAATTTGCTAGAAGCTGGAGTAATTAAGCCAGGCTAATCTTACACTCTGGTTACATGCTTTTTAGGCCAATGGTTCTCAAATACTGGGAAGAATTATAATCATTAAAGGGCTTGTAAAAAAAAATGCAGAAACTTGGGCTTGACCTTAAAAAACTCTGATTTAGGCAGGGAGAGGACAGGCATTTTTTATTCAGGTGGTCTTTAAATGATAGTTTGAAAAATATAACCTTGAGTTGCTACAGCCTTGAGTTGCAGTAAATACTTCTACATTCATTTGGTGCTTAACACAAGTCCCATAAATTGTTTTGATTATTTAAATAGTAATCGTAAGTAAATAATAGCTATTTTAGGGGTAGAGAAGAACTTGAAGTAGAATGAATTCTGTGGTTTGACAAATGAAAGAAGTCAGATGACCTGCCTAACCAAGTTAGGCAAAGGTAGTGGTAAAGCCAGGACTTAATTCAAGTTTCTTAGTTCCTTGCTCAGGGCACTTTCTGCTGTATTACGCTAGCTCGCTGTTAAAAAATCAGTTGTTCTGGACACTTGGTCTTTGAGTCACATTATTATGGACAAGATGACCAGTAGGTTGAAAACAGAAGGCATGGGAGCAGATGGCGAGAATTTTACTTCACAGGAAGAAACATCTTTTAAATCCTGCAGAAATGTTTGGAAAATCCAAATACATTTCTTTGTAGTACCCAGCCAACAGCTGTTCATTCTCATGTTTAAGAGGTATATAGATATAGATAATATATAATAGTAAGATATTTATATATATATTAAGGGCCGCTTGATCTACATAGTGATTTCCAGGACAGCTGGGGCTACAGGGAGACCCCGTCTCAAAAAAACAACAAAAAGTTATATCTCAAAGGGCATGGTGGTGCACATCTTTAGTCCAGCCCTCAGGAGGCAGAGGCAGGTGGATTTCTGTGAGTTCAAGGCCAGCCTGGTCTACAAAGCAAATTCCAGGCCAGCTGGGAATCCCTGTCTCAAAAGAAAAAAAAAAATTTATATCTCACTTAGAACTCTGGGACAGATTTTTTTTTTGGGGGGGTGGTTCTTTTCAAGACAGGGTCTCCCTGTAGCCCCAGCTGTCCCAGAACTTGCTCTGTAGACCAGGCTGGCCTTGAACTCACCATGCAGGCTGACTTTGGGACAGATTTTAAAAATTAGATAATCTTGGGGCTGGAGAGATGGCTCAGTGGTTAAGAGCACTGACTGCTCTAGCAGAGGACCCGAGTTTTATTCCCAGCACCCACTTGGCGGCTACGAACTATCTTTAAGCCAGGTGTGGTGGCACACGCCTTTAATCCCAGCACTCGGGCGGCAGAGGCAGGCAGATCTCTGTGAGTTCAAGCCCAGCCTGGCTTTCAGAGTGAGTTCCAGGCCAGCTGGGGCTATAGGGAGATCCTGTCTGAAAAAAATAAAAATAAAAATTAGATAATCCTATCACAGATATTGATAAAAATTGGAAATTTTGTAATCATTGAAAATATTACCACAAAGTACAGTGAAAATCATAGGCTTGCTTGCCACAACTTAGTGGGGGGTGGGGGGGAGAAGTACTGAGGCTGGAGAGATGGCTCAGCTGTTAAGAGCACTGACTGCTCTTGCAAAGGACTCGGGTCTGATTCCCAGCACCACACTGCAGCTGACAACCATCTTAACTCCAGTTCCAGGGGATCCAGCACCCTCTTCTGACTTCTGCGGGCACTGCTGGACACAGATGCACTCATAGACATGCAGGCAATACACTAATACACGTAAAATAAAAATAATTTTTTTAACTTCTTATGTGTACTGTCTGCATGTAGGTTTGTGCATCTGTGTCATGCAATGCTGTGGAGGTCAGAAGAGGGCGTCAGATTTCCCTGGAACTGGAGTTAAAGATAGTTCTCAGCCAACATGTGGATGCTGGGAATTGAACCCGGGTCCTCTGCAAGAGCAGTCAGTGTTCTTAACCACTGAGCTATCTCTCCAGCCCCATAAAATATTTTTTAACAGTAACGTTTAAAAAAAAAAGTTTTTCTTTAAAAGAGAAAGATACCTAAAATTGTTATTATTTTAAGCTACTAAATTGATATTCAAAAGAAAATATAGCCCCAGCTGGCCTAGAACTCACTCTGTAGACCAGGCTGGCCTTGAACTCCCAGAGATCCTCCTGCCTCTGCCTCCCGAGTGCTGGGATTAAAGGCATGGGATACCATGCCTGGCTTGAATCACTATTTTTGAATACCTACTATGCTTTAAATAATGTAGCTGTTTTCCTAACGCTATTCCAAACCCTTGTAAAGTAGGTGGAATAGCCCCACAGTATGCTGGGTTAGTGATGAATTAGAAAGATTGAGTGACCTGCCTGAATGCACAGAGCTGGCCTGTGTCAGACCTGGGCTGGCCTGTTTCTTTTAGTCCAGAGACAGTGCTTACTACTCTGCCATTTTGCCCATTTATGAGGATGGTAAACAGGTCTGTTCATTTATGTACTTAGTATCTTCTGGAAATTTTTTTATTGTAAAGCTAGCCTCATTGTCTTCTGTACTAAGTAAAAACATTTTTTTTAATTTTTTAAAATTTTATTTTTGTATGTGTATGAATGTATTGTCTGCATATAGGTTTGTGCACCTGTGTCGTGCAATGCTGCGGAGGTCAGAAGAGGGTGTCAGATTCCCCTGGAACTGGAGTTACAGACGGTTCTCAGCTGCCACGTGGGTGCTGGGGATCGAACCCGGGTCCTCTGCAAGAGCAGTCGGTGCTCTTAACCACTAGGCCATCTCTCCAGCCCAGTAAAAACATTTTTAAGTAGCTGGAGAGATGGCTCAGCAGAGACCCGGGTTTGATTCCCAGCACCCACATGGTGGCTAACAACAATCCCTAAATCCTGTTTCAGGGGATCCAACCTCTTCTTCTGACTTCCATGGGGACTGCACAATATGGTTGCACTTACACACATGCAGGCAATCACTCATACACATAAAATAAAAATAATAAAAATAAAGCTACGTGTGGTGGCACACACCTTTAATCCTAGCACTCAGGAGGCAGAGGCAGGCATATTTTTGTGAGTTCAAGGCCAGCCTGGCCTACAGAGTGAGTTCCAAGTCAGCCAGGGCTATAGGGAGACCCTGTCTCAAAAAAAAAAAAAAATAATAATAATTTTTAAAAAAACAGTTTCTGTGAGAATGAAGATGATAAAGCTGGGCCCACGTGGCCATTCCTAACAGAAAAACAAGTGGGAGCAGTGCTTGTGAAATAAAGCCACATTGATGAGACTTAGCAGCCAAGAAATTGTGCAAAAGAACACTTGTCCTCTCTGACGTATGGTTAGGATCAAAAAGTAATCAGGGGCTGGGCATGGTAGTGCACACCTTCAAACCCAGCACTCAGGTAGCAGAGCCAGGTGGATCTCTGTGAGTTTGAGACCAGCCTGGTCTACATAGTTCCAGGCCAGCCAAGGCTCTATAGTGAGACCCTGTCTCAAAAAAAAAAAAAAATGCCGGGCATGGTGGTACATGCCTTTAATCCCAGCACTCAGGAGGTAGAGGCAGGCATATCTTTGTGAGTTCAAGACCAGCCTGGTCTACATAGTGAGTTCCAGGACAGCTGGAGCTACAGGGAGACCCTGTCTCAAAAAAGACAAAAAAAAAAAAAAAAAAAAAACTTACAAGGAATTAAAGGGTCTTAGAAAATCCAAACTTTTGGAGAGAATTACATATTAACATCTTATGGTTCCATTTTACTTAACAATGTAGAAACCTTTTTTTTTTACTGCTCCAATAATTTTTATTTATGATACTTGGTATGTAATTAATAATGAGGTATTAGCGTTTGTATAAATTGTTCTCCTGGGGCTGGAGAGATGGCTCAGTGATTGAGAGCACTGACTGCTTTTGCAGAGGACCTGGGTTCGATTCTCAGCATCCACATGGCAGTTAAGAACTGTCTTAAACTCCAGTTCCAGGGGACTCTGATGCCCTCTACTGACCTCTACAGCATCGCATGACACAGGTGCACAAACTTACATGCAGACAGTACATTCATATACATAAGATTTAAAAAAAATTGTTCTCCTAGCTAAAGCTAGGTGTGGTGGCACATCCCTTGAGTCCCAGCACTCTAGAAGCAGGGGCAGGTGGATCTCTGTGAGTCCAAGGCCAGCCTGATTTACATAGTGAGTTCCAGGCTACAGGGAAACCCTGTCTCAAAAAAAAAAAGTTCTCCTGGCTAAAAGCCTTTTCCAGAATATTTATGGAAATGCTATTTTGAATGACATTGAATGACTTAGTTTCTTGTTTTCAACTAGGAAATGAAGGGCTAAAGACCTCTACTTTAGTCTTTTTTTTTTTTTTTTTTTGGTCTTTTTGAGACAGGGTCTTCCTTTAGTCCCAGCTGGCCTGGAGCTTGTTATGTAGACCAGGCTGGCCTTGAACTCACAGAGATCTGCCTGCCTCTGCCTCCCAAGTGCTCGGATTAAAGGTGTGCGCCACCATGCCCAGCCCAAGATGGTTCTCAGCCACCATGTAGGCTGAGATTCGAACATGGTGGCTGGGATTCGAACCCGGGTCCCCTGCAAGAGCAATCAGTGCTCTTAACCCTGAGCCATCTCTCCAGCCCCACTTTAGTCTTTTAAAAGCGTGTGTGGTCTTTTTTTCTCAGAAACCCAAAGTATATGCATATTTTGTTACTTCTCCCTGTTACATCCCTAAGAAAAGGCCACACCAAAAATTTTAAAGAAAACAAGCAAGGGAAAGATAGATCATTTGTTCCTTACTCCTGCACCTAGAACTACAGTCACATAATTTTTTTTTTGGGGGGGGGGTCTTTTTGAGATAGGGTCTCCCTTTAGTTCCAGCTGGCCCAGAACTCACTGTGTAGACCAAGCTGGCCTTGAACTCACAGAGATCCTCTGCCTCCCAAGTGATTTTATATATATATATTTTTGTCTTTTCGAGACAGGGTCTCCTTTTAGGCCCAGCTGTCCTGGAGCTCACTCTGTAGACCAGGCCGACCTTGAACTCACAGAGATCCACCTGCCTCTGCCTCCCAGGTGCTGGGATTAAAGGCGTGTGTCACCATGCCTGGCCTATATAATTTTCAGTTTTCTAAAAGTGCAATACAGAGGAACCATTGAGTCTTTAAAAAGTCCAGTGTTTCTTAGAACATCTGGTCCTGTGTCTGTAAGTATATGTTAAACTTGACATTTGGCAGGAGAAATGGTCTAACTTCCTGATGACAATCATCCCCATCTAGTGGCCTGCTCAGTAACATTTTATATCGATCATGAAGGAATCCATAGATATGAATTTCATTTGATTAACTAATGCATATTTATTAAGTGCCAACATTTAAAAGCTGTAATTATTTTTGCTGCATGTCTTTTAGGTATGCTAGTATACCTCCCTGCCTTCTTTTATTTTTATTTATTTTTTTTTTGTTTTTTTTTTTTGTATGTGTATGAATGTACTGTCTGCTTGTAGGTTTGTGCACCCGTGTCGTGCAATGCCACGGAGGTCAGAAGAGGGTCTCGGATTCCCCTGGAACTGGAGTTCTCCTGGAATTGGAGTTATAGACGGTTCTCAGCTGCCATGTGGGTGCTGGGGATCGAACCCGGGTCCTCTGCAAGAGCAGTCGGTGCTCTTAACTGCTAGGCTATCTCTCCACCCCCCACCTCCCTGCCTTCTTAAACAGCATGTTCAGTCTAACCTCTTCAAGATGAAGATTTATGTTCATAATGTGTTATTGCAAATACCCAGTGAGCTGTGCTATATGTAAAACATTTCATGAACTGTAAAGGGCTATAACAACTGAGAAATATCTCATAAAGTGATTCCCCCAATTATATAATCATTTGCCTCAGATTGTTAGCTTTTAAAAAATGTTTTATATCTGCAAAGTAATGTATTCTAGCAACAAGCCTGCCTCTCGAAGCCTCCCTCTGCTGAATGTGCTGTCTTCATGTTATGGGCAGAGTCATGAGATAACCAAGCCTGGTCATTGTCAACAGGAATAGTTGGGGAAATTCTGGGCACATAGTTTGTGAGATGGGTCCTCTGTTGCTTCCTGCTTATCTTCTGGATAATAAAACGTACCAGTTAAAGACTAGGGTATTTTCTAGTTAAAACCAAGTAAGCTACTATGAACCCAGGGTGCTCCTATGATGGGAAGTGTCCAGGACTGGGCCAAAACAGACCAAAGCCAGAACAAAAAAGCTCCATATTTGCAGAGGAGCTTTTATGAGAAAAGAGAAGAATACAGAAGAGGGAGGGGGGTGGGGAACAGAGGGTAGGAGGAAAGGAAAGGAAATCCAGGGAGACTCAAGACTATTACAGATGCCATTAAACTTTGTCCGTAACCATTAGAATGTATGCTTAATTATCAAATTGCTACGAAGACACACTTTAGTCTCATTATAGGGTAAGACTGCACTAAAATGCATATTCTACAAATACTTCTAAGTGCTGCCCATCGGATTTCTCCTGTTGGAGTGATAACGGAGATTATTATCAAAAGGAAGATCTCCAGTTTACCTTTATGCTGCTGTCTTTAGTTGTAAATGAACTGGTAGAGATGTAGGTTTTATCAAAAGCCCCAAGGAGCACATGTCACACACACATGGATACACACACACACACACCCCTCTCCTATATGTATGTATGTATGTATGTATGTATATATAAATGTCACAATAAGTGAACATGTTACCCAGAAATAAAATAATTTTCAAGATTTAAATCTGGTGCAAAGTCTTTAAAATAGGTGGAATCTTTAGCTTTCCTTGTTTAGACTTTGATTTTTACATTAAAGAATGAATGTTAGAAATTTCTCTTAAACTTTACGGCATCCTTCATTTCCAAACTCTGCTTTCTAGTAAATTTTAGGTTTGTGCTTTTGGCAAACTTGGAATATTCCAGTTAATATGCTGGACACCCAGAACATTTTCTCATTGGATTCAAAGGTGCTATAAATTCTTCTGCTAGACCATAAGCTCCTTGAAGAATGGCTACTTGTCTTCTGCATAATAAATGGTCCCATTAAAGACTAGGCTATTTTCCAGCAACAACTAAGTAAGATATTATAGAAGCTAAGGGTGGTCCTAGGTTAAGAAGTATCCAGGACTAGACCTGACCTGATCTGACCTCTGGTACAGGACCTGACAGAGTAGTAGTTCCACAAATATTTGTTGGATAAATCAAATGAGCCTTCACCATGTGTGGTGTCCAAGCCTTCAGGACGCCAGAATGTGATGATGTGAATCCTAGAGGACCCCCCCCCAAACTCCATCTTGTCTAATTCTCAGGCCTCTGCTCCAGAATGCTAGAATTTCAAGCACAAGCCACTTCCCTCAGCCCTGCATCATTTTTTTCTATTATTACTGGCAGACAATCCCTAGGTAAGGACTCTTCCCTTCTACCAAGCGTGTCTACAGCACTCGATAACTTCATGGAAGTCCAACCAATAACTAAAAAGAGCCAAACTGTCTCTCCATCTACTACTGACATCAAGCAAGCACTTTGTAGTGAGTGTTTCTAATATTTTTTGATGTCTGTGTCCTGGGCCATCCCCAGGGGGATCCCACTGTAGGAATCTTCCACAGGGTCGGTAGAGCTTGGTGTGGGATTATCCTGCCCCTTTCCTGTGTTGTCTCTTCGTGTTCCTGGCATATGGGCTTCTCCTTGCCTGTATTCCAATGTGAGTCCCAAGTGCCTCTTCACTGTGCTGAAGGCTTGCTTTGCTTGCCTCCTTCAGATGCCTTTGTAATCCCAATTGGCGGGGTGGGTGGAGGGGGGTGCTCTTTAGCCCACGCCCAGGTACCTGTGCTTCAGGAGGTCTTGGGAGATCTCAGATCTCAAGACTCACACAATCCCACCTTTTATACCAGCTGGGAGGATAACTCCGCCCCCACAGCCACAAAAGCCAATTAAGTCAAAGACAACTAGATTAACTGGATTAAGTCAAACAACAATCCGCCTTGCTGAAGCACCCAGCTCCTACCTACCTGTGCTTCAGGAGGTCTTGAGAGATCTCCCAGTTTCTAATATTTTATTATTAAAATGTTCACAGCATGGTTGGGAGAATCCCACAGTGACCGTCCATTTACGAAGAGTCTCTGCTCACATTCGTGCTGCTTTGAACGCTTACCCGGTGTGTGTCGCCCATTCATATCTTAATCCAGCATTCTGAGAAGGCTGCTTCCATCTGGGCCCACCCTTCCAACACTCAATATGTATTATGGCACAGTTTTATTTTAATTTTTTATTTATTTTTTATGTGTATGAGTGTACTGTCTGCAGTAGGTTGGTGCACCTGTGTTGTGCAATGCCCAGGACGTCAGAAGAGCGCGTCGGATTCCCCTGGAACTGGAGTTAAAGACAGTTCTTAGCCACCATGTGAGTGCTGGGAATCGAACCCGGGTCCTCTGCAAGAGCAGTCAGAGCTCTTAACTGCTGAGCCATCTCTCCAGCCCTATGGCACAGTTGAAAATTTTTTTTATTATTAATTTTATTTATTTTTGTATGTGTATGAGTGTACTGTCTGCATGTAGGTTTGTGCACCCGTGTCGTGCAATGCCGCAGAGGTCAGAAGAGGGTGTCGGATTCCCCCGGAACTGGAGTTCTCCTGGAATTGGAGTTACAGACGGTTCTCAGCCGCCATGTGGGTGCTGGGGATCGAACCCGGGTCCTCTGTAAGAGCGGTCGGCGCTCTTAACCGCTAGGCTATCTCTCCAGCCCCCTGGCACAGTTTTAAATAACATGTATGAAATACAAATATTAACTATGCACTAGCTAAGTCTGGACAGATGTATACGCATGTGATCCTCACTCCTACTGGGATATCCACCACCTTCTGCTCCTCTCCAGGCTGCCATCTTTCCCTGCGTTGCAGATTTGACTGTGAGGTGTGGTCTCCATACATCTCTCTTCATCATCTCATTATTAAAAGTGGCTGCGGTAGTTTGAAAGACTGTCCACCATAGGCTCCAAGTATTTGGACATCTTGCCCCAGTTGGTGGCCCTGTGTTGGGAGGACTAGATGGGGCCTTGCTGGAGGAAGCATGTCAAAAAGCCTTGCCAATGTCCAGTCTCTCTCTGCTTCCTGTGCCTGTTTGACGATGTGCAGCTCTGCTTTCTGTTCCTGCTCTGACATCTGCCGCCACGCCTCCCCACCGTGGTGGACTCTGATTCCTCTGGAACCATCAACCATAAGCTCAAATAAACTCTTCCTTTGTAAGTTTCCTTGGTCGTGGTGGTTCTATCGTAGCAACAGAAAGTAACTACTGTAGTGGCTGAACACAAAACTCTTGAGTCATCTGAGTTGTATGAGTTTTATTAAATCTGTTGTGTTTAACTTTTGGGGGGGTGATAATTGAAACAGAACTTATGTTCAACTTAGTACTTTATTAATGGAACCACAGCCTGGTATATACAGGAGTTCCGCCAGCAGAGGCTACAGGGAGCCCCCGTGTCAAAAAAACCACAAAACCACAAAACAAAAGACATGAGGGAGACCTGCCCTGAAAGAGCTCATGGTCAGGGACAGAGCTGCACACCGCAGAGACAGTCGGGAATGCAGCAAGCCCAGAGCCGGAGACACTGTGCACAAACGGTTTATTCTACAGCCTTGCTAAATTGGTTGTCAGCTTACAAAAAAGGCAGAAATGGCTGGGTAGCCAGCTTGGTGCAAAACAGTGGACACAGTGGTTCACACATCCCTAATTGGGTTCCCTGACCCCTCACTGGACACAAACAGTGGTTCATAATTCCTAATTGGGTTCCCTGACCCCTAACTGGACACAAACAGTGGTTCATAATTCCTAATTGGGTTCCCTGACCCCTCACTGGACACAAACAGTGGTTCACACATCCCTAATTGGGTTCCCTGACCCCTCACTGGACACAGACAGTAGTTCATACATTCCTAGTTGGGTTCCCTGACCCCTCACTGGACACAGACAGTGGTTCACACATCCCTAATTGGGTTCCCTGACCCCTCACTGGACACGAACAGTGGTTCACACATCCCTAATTGGTTCCCTGACCCCTCACTGGACACAGACCCTCCTGCTGGTCTAGACCCACCCTAACTGCCCACCCTCCTGGGACTCGGTCACTGCAGCCCAACTTTTCACTCTCAGATATCTACTCCCAGGCAAGGAGGTGTCAGCTGCTGGCTGGGCAATACAAGGGCTTCCTGCTTCCTGTGATCCACCAATGAGCTCTCTAAATGCACCTCAGACTGAAAATGGACCATAAGGATTCATTACAATACCCCACAGAGGGGACTTAATCCAGCTGTGGAGACAGTGAGCAATAACAGATTTATTTCAGAATTTGTTGGCAGCCCCTGTTCAGTGTGTGTTCTGTGAAATGTAGAATCCCAGCTCAGAATGAGTTGTCCTAAAAAGGCAGTTTTACAGTACTGAGCCGGAAGATGGCAAATCTGCTAGACAAAATAAGGAAGGTCCCAAAAGGCTAGAACTGGGTTTCTTTCCTTGCCTAGTCATTTCTTACTAAACATCAACTCTTTCCACACACAGGGAGCAATTTAAAATTTAACATGTAAATGAACTCAACAGAACTGCAGGGCATAGTGGCTTTTGATGCCAGTACTCATAGGCGGATCTCTGTGAGTTCAGGCCAGCCTGATCTACATAGTGAGTTCCAGGCCAGTTGGGGCTAAAGGGAGAAAGACAAAAAACAAAACAACAAAAGAACCAACTTCATACTCTCCAGACCATTAGCAATAGGAATGAGCAATCAATAAGACAGTTCCCCACAAAAACCAAAGATGTGAGAACCCCTGAAAAAGCAAATATCCAGACCACTTACTTGGGGAGCATGACTCAAAGGTATGCCATACAATGTGTGTGTGTGGGGGGTTATTACATTCCAGGAAGACCTTTAAGAAACGAAACATGGGGCTAGGTAGATGGCTCAGCGGTTAAGAGCACTGGCTGCTCTTGCAGAGGACTGGGGTTCAATTCCTAGCATCCACATGGTGGCTAACAACCATCTGTAACTCCAGTTTCAGGGAATCCAAAACCCTCTTCTGACAGGTGCATTTACATGCAGGCAACACACTCATACACATAAAAACAATAAAATATTTTAAAATGAGAAAAAAAGATAAATTTCAGATGTATTTAAAGTATTTACCATTATCAGATCTACATGAAAATAAGTTATAATTGGGGCTGGAAAGATGGCCTAGCAGTTAAGAGCGCCAACTGGTCTTGCAGAGGACCGGGGTTCAATCCCCAGCACCCACATGGAGGCTGAGAACCATCTTTAACTCCAGTTCCAGGGGAATCCGACACCCTCTTCTGACCTCCATGGCATTGCACAACATGGGTGCACAAACCTACATGCAGACAGTACATTCATACACATGAAAATAAAATTAAAAAAAAAATTTTTTAAGTTATTCTTTCAGTAAAGAGGCAGGTGGATCTCTGTGAGTTCAAGGCCAGCCTAGTCTACATAGCAAGTAAAGAATCCACTGGGTGTGGTAGTGCACACCTTTAATCACAGCACTCAGGAGGCAGAGGCAGGCGGATCTCTGTGAGTTCAAGGCCAGCCTGGTCTACATCTCAAGCTCCAGGGCAGCTGGGACTAAAGGGAGACCCTCTGTCCTAGTTTGTCTTCCATTGCTGTGACAAAACACTCCAACCAACACCAACTTGGGGAGGAAAGGGTTTATTCAGCTTACATCTCCTGGGTCACAGTTCATCACTCAGGCAAGAACTCAGGGCAGGAACCTGGAGGCAGGAGCTGAAGCACAGGCCATGGAGGAATGCTGTTCACTGGCTTGCTCCCTGGCTCATGCCCAGCCCGCCTTCTTATACAGTACACAACCTGCAGGGTGGCACTACTGATTGTGGGCTGCCCCCCCCAACTGCTCGACCATCAAGACAATATTCCACAGATGTGGCCACAGGCCAATCCAATGGAGCCAATTCCCCAACTAAGGCTCCCTCAACCCAGGTGTGTCAAGTTGACACTAAAGCTATCCAGCACACCCTCTCTCAAAAATACCAAAATAAACAACAAAAAAACAATTTTCAGTAAACTTACCTCCCCCAATCCCTCCCCCAGGACACAAGTGCAAGTGAGAGGAGACAACCAACCCACAAAACATCACACAGGCTGGACTAAAACAAATTTTATTCCAAGTACCCCCAAAAAAGTTAACTCAAACATCTAACCTTGAGTGAAATTCATACAGTCATATAATTCATTAGAGCAAGCAAAGTTTTGTGTTTTGCTATTTAATAATGAAAAGATTTGAAAATGTAGACCCACCACCTCATCCAATTTGGGAGCCCTTTAGGTAAATATTCAAGAAGGAAAAAAAAGCATTAAAAGCTAAAAATCCTCAAATCTAGCAAGAATATAGTTCAAGTTTTTTTTTTGTAAGGACCCAAGCATTGATAGTTCAAGTTGTTGATATGCATTTATTGGTACATGAGAAAATACATTTAACATAAAACCAAGTATGAGTGCTTTGGTTCCCACGTCGTCCGCCTAGCCACTGGATGACCTTCTGCTACAGCACCTTCCTCACGGGCCCACGCAGCCTTAATTCAACATGAGCAGCTTACACGAAGCCAACCCTGGAGATCCCAGGCCACCCTGCCCACTCACTACTCATTATTGCTTTATAGGTTTGCACAGCCTTAATCTATGTTGTAATTGAGCTGAGGAATCCCAGGTCCTCAAATATGATTCATATACAATTCTGTTCTATTGCACAGGGTCGCAATATATAGCAGGTGATCCTATAACCAACAAGTTAAGATGAATATTGACTAAAAACATCAACTTTGTCTCCAACCACAAATGAGATAAGACACCATTTTGCCTCCATACAAAGGCTGCTTACTTGTGGTGCAGTCCTGAGGGCTCAGAGCACTGGGAGTGTGTTAAACACATAATGTAACATTTCTGGTGGCATCAGCTATGAAGCAAAGGACACAAGACCCAGTGTCCTGTGCTCAGGAGTCATCTGTGCCAACATGTAACAGAAAGACCAGTTTTAAAGCTTTTTAGATAGCTCTTTAATCACATGTACCTTTGAAAATATCAACACACTGGTTAAAACGTATTCATTATACATTGACATTCAAGTTTAGATAAAGTTGGTTACAAGTTCTGAATTTTTTGTCAGATTTAAGGAGTTTATAGAACAAAAACCGTCTCCGGTAATGTATTTGCAGTTTAGTCTTCATGAGCTGTAAAGAGTTAACAAAAAAATCTAAAGTTAAAAAAAGTTTAATAATTGGCTTAAAATGCCATGTGATGTAGACAGCGAAACCCAAAGCATTTCCCTTATAATTAGCTATCTAATTTCATAAAAGTGCTTTATGACATTATCACCTGCATGGAGTGTAAAGACAAAAATACCGCCCCACACACTGAAGGCCAATGAAATTCATTCCCAAGGCCACTTTCCTGGTTACTCACCCCCCTCCCACTCGTGCGGAGCACTTGACAGGCCTGTGGGCACTCAAGATCACACACGTGCGGACAGTGGGATCGGGACCCATCACCCACCCTTTCCATTGGTGAAACCCCACTGCCTTCAAAGTGTAACTCAACAAACTGAAGTACACTACCAAGACTTGTCTGCTGTCAAATCCTCCTTTTCTGAATCCTCACATCTGCATCTTGAACTACACTGCTGTATATAGCACGAGCTCTCGAAGCAGTGCTGCTGGAAAGCTGCTAGCTCCATTACTGCTCCCTGAGGCTTAAATACGCTCTCTTACCCTCCATAGCTGGAAGAAGTTCACTTTATTTGACCAGCCATACTGTATTTAGAGGTAAACAGCTGTTTTGGATTATCTGTCCTAGAAACTTCTAGTAAACTCCAGTTGAGGTTTGATTTCAGTTTGGTAGGTATGTGCACATATTTGCATGCAATTACCCAGAAAGATGAAAAACTATAAGAAGCCTATCTTTAAAAACTGGGGAGGCGTCAGGCATGGTGGTAACACACTTCATTCCAGCATGCTGGAGGCAGAGGCAGATGGATCTCTGAGTTTGACACCAGCCTGGTCTAGATAGTGAGTTCCAGGCCAGCCTGGGTTACATAGTGAGACCCTGCCTCAAAGAAACACATAAAAACTGGGGAAGCTGGAGTGTAGCTCAGTGGTGTAGCACTTGCCTAATGCGTGCAAGGCCCTGGGTTCAGTTCCAGTAACACACACACACACACATATGCACACAAAGGCCTACTTTCTCATATCAAATACTAGGAAACAATCTTAAGTATCTAATATTTACAGACAGCTTTGTTAAGATTCATAAACTACTTCTCTACAATGCATACTATTTCAGTTGTGTGAGTAATCCATGGACAAGTTTTTGCTAGTTAAATAAGGGATAAGAGACTTGGCTAGTTACCAACCTCTAGAATTAAAAATGTCTTTATTTAGATCCGATCCTCTTAAACTTGTTTCAATGACACAATGATAAGCAAGGTCCCCAAATGTCAAAACCCTAAAGAAGCCTCCATTTCCAAGAGTAATTATAGAAGGCAGGCAATGCTAGCGAGAGCTAGCCTGGGCTTCTTCACCCCTCACTCTGTAGCACTCAGAAACCAAGAAAAAAAATCTGGGATTGTTTTGATAGACTCCCCAAATAAAGCTTTATGGAAGTGTTTATTTTTTAAAATTATAGTTTAAAAAAAAAACAACAGGATACTCACATATGACAAATGACTACTCGGGAGCAAAAATGCCCCCCACTGGTCTGCTAAGTTGGCACCAAAAACAAAGAAACCAGGCTAAACAGAATGAACTCACAATTAACAACTTCTTAACAGGATGAAACACACAACAAAAAGCTATGTCACCCCATCTTTTGGCAATGAATTAAGTAAAATCAGCACAAGGATATTCCGGAAGGGCTCAAGGTCACATTCAGAATTAAACAAAAAACTTCCAAATTACACAGCAAAATGGGAACTGATATTAGCTACTTGGTTCTGTCACATCTACACAGAAATAGTTTCGATGACTATCCCAAGAGGGTTTAGTTTCAAAACTAACTCGAGCAATTCATCAGGAATGCCCGCTATTTTTCTGTCTCTGCTCTTCAGTCCTACCATGGATGCTTGAGTTAAGTGAAGATGGGTTTGTGCCGATGTTCCTGAGCAGAGAAGCAAGAAACGGAGCCTCCAGCAAGCCTGAGTGCCCCGGGCCCAAGACATGTGCTTCGGCTGCTTATGGCCAGACATTTCCTTACAGAGGTTTAACGACTATTTCCAGAGGAAAAGGAACTGTATCTTGGCTAATGGGTTGGCCTGCAAAGGCCATCATATACACAGCTAGTTACCAGGCAACAGCCTAAAGGTCTTGGGTTAATGGTCAGAACAAAATCCCTCCCACGTTCCTACTAAAACATTTCATTCTATTTTGCTGATGCTTTGCCCATAATTTTCTATGGCCAACTTGTTTAAGCCAGTTAGGAACAAAGCCAAATGCGCCCTTGCTCAGTCTACTTCATTGATGAGTTACAGTTCATCGTGACTTTATCATACAACTTTTAACAGAAACTCATAAGTTGCATTGATTATTCCCCAAGATATGAGAGACCGGTGGTAATTCAGATGGGCCCCTCTGAAAAGATTGTTCAGTTTCCTGTCCCGTTCTAGCCAGATCGTTTTGAAAACCATGGCGAAAGACTGAAATTCCCCACCAATCTGAGACTGTATACGAGCTTTTACAACATTAACTGGGAAAAACAAGAATCCCAGCATGGCGCCTAAAACCCCTCCACAGATGAAGTCGTTCACCAAGTGTGCGCTGTGCGTCGTTGCCGTGGGCAGATGCTCCTTAATGGGTCCTCGGAGGCCAAAAAATAGGACGTTGCTGAACCCGTTTCGGAAAAGAATAGGCACCAAGCCTCGGTAATACTCGCCAACTCCGTGGCATTTCAGTGCCCGGAAAGCCTGGTAGGTGTTTGTGAACTTGTCGTGATGCTTGTGGTCCTGAAGCAGCGTCTGCACCCTTTCGAAGGGAGTGAAGATGGCTTCGGTTGTCCCTGCGAGCAGGGCGGCCACGCTCCTGGTTGCGAACTCGGGGGCGCTACTCACGTGCTTCCCGAGCAGGGGAGACAAATCCTCGTACAGACCGAACATGAGGGCCAGCGTGGTCGTTTTCTGCATCAGTGGGGGCAGGATTCCACGATACAAGTTTCGGAACCCATCCCTCCTCAGCTGCAGGATCGCTTCCCGGGTTTTGAGCCCGTACAGCTGCTGCCGAAAGAGAATCTTCTGACTGGGGAAGGCGATGGCGACATTGTTGAAGGCTGCGCAGCAGCCACAGAAGTAGTGCTTTCCTTTCCCGACGCTGGCGATGTGAGGGGCCAGGTCTTGGTTCGGAGCAGTGAGGATCGGGGGCCGCTTCTCATGAGCTTCTGAATCCATCATGTTGCTAAGGATCTTTCTTCAGGACAGACTTTCTTAACCTACACAGTAAATGACAGGTTTTATTAGAGTTGACACATGAGCTTCCCCCAGTCCCTGTTCCAATTCCAGAGGGAGAGGGGGGGAGGGGGAGGGGGAGGGGGG
>VZQC01006044.1:3370253-3416989 GCA_009823505.1 Rhizomys pruinosus | reverse complement strand
TGTCTGCATGCAGGTCTGTGCACCCGTGTCGTGCAATGCCGCGGAGGTCAGAAGAGGGTCTCGGATTCCCCTGGAACTGGAGTTCTCCTGGAATTGGAGTTACAGACGGTTCTTAGCCGCCATGTGGGTGCTGGGGATCGAACCCGGGTCCTCTGCAAGAGCGTCGGTGCTCTTAACCGCTAGGCTATCTCTCCAGCCCAGCTGCTGATCATTTCTCATCCTGTTCTTTTTTAGAGACAGGGTCTCACTATGCAGCACTGACTGGCCTAGAACCTGCTATGGAGACCAGGCTGCCTTGATCTCATGGAGCTCCACCTGCCTCTGCTTCCATGGTGCTAGGATTAAAGCATGCGTCATGCACCAAGCTCTTGGATTTTTTGGTCTCACTATGCAGCCTAGGCTAGTCTTACCCTGTAGTCCTTCTGATTGCTCTGGGCCCACCCCCACGGCTCCTGTTCCCTCAGTGAGCCTCTGAAGGATTTTCACAGGACTGCTAGAGTGAGTCTTGGAGGTGCTACCTTTTTCAACTATGTATCTATGTGAGACTGGATGCTCACCAAATTCTGCTACCAAAACAGCTGTTATAAGAGACAAAATGCAGAGACAGAAAACTTCACCTGGTACAAAGAAAGGATGGAAAACCATAAAACACATTTGCCTCATTAAAATATGCTGTGCTGGACAGCTTTAGTGTCAACTTGACACAGCTGGGTTGAGGGAGCCTCAGTTGGAGAATTGCCTCCATTGGACTGGCCTGTGGAGCATCTTCTTGATTGTTGAGTGACGTGGGAGAGTGCAGCCCACTATGGGAGGTGCCACCCCTGGGCAGCTTGTCCTGTACTATATAAGAAAGCAGGCTGAGCATGGGCCAGGGGAGCAAGCCAATAAGCAGCATTCCTCCATGGTCTGTGCTTCAGCTCCTGCCTCCAGGTTCCTGCCCTGAGTTCCTATTTGGGTCTCCTTTGTGATGACCTGGGAAATGGAAGATGAATAAACCCTTTCCTTCCCAATGTTTGGTCACAGCAATGGAAAAGCAGACTAGAACACATGGGTTCATTATTGCTATATTAACAATTATTATTTAAATTTAATTTCAAAAACCTTGAATATCAATTCCTGTAAGCAAAAGCTTTCTAAATTCACAATAAATTTTTAAGAAAATTGTAAAGAAGTCCTGATACCAAGAGATTTCAAGATCATTGCGTCATTTCCTAAACACTGGCCATTCAACATAACAGTATGGCTCTAGGGGCTGGAGAGATGGCTCAGAGGTTAAGAATACTGACTGCTCTTACAGAGGACCCAGGTATGAATCCCAGCACCCTACATGGCAGCTAACAACCATCTATAACTCCAGTTCCAGGGGATCTGATGCCTGTTTCTGGCCTCCTCAGGTATTGCATGCACGGGTACACTTACACACATGCAGTCAATGTACTCTTTTTTTTTTTTTTTTTGGTCTTTTCAAGAGGGTCTCCCTGTAGTCCCAGCTGTCCTGGAACTCACTCTGTAGACCAGGCTGGCCTTGAACTCACAAAGATCCGCCTGCCTCTGCCTCCCAAGTNGTCCTGGAACTCACTCTGTAGACCAGGCTGGCCTTGAACTCACAAAGATCCGCCTGCCTCTGCCTCCCAAGTGCTAGGATTAAAGGCGTGCGCTACCACGCCTGGCTCAATACACTCTTATACATAAATAAGTAAATAAAAACAGTATAGCTTTAGCATCTTCCTGAAACATTAAAGTTCTCCCACGAGCTGCCAGGCCTGATGCCCTATCTGTAATTATTGCAGTCAAGTGACAGAGGTAGGAGGAACACCAAAAGTTAAAGTCTACATAGCCAAGTTCCAAGCTAGCTAGAACTTCACAGTGAGATCCTGTCTCAAAAAAAGACAAAACAGGACAAAATGTGCCCTGAGATAGTTCTCATACTTACATTTACTTAGTATCCATGAACTTGGTCTTCTGCTAAGTGCTGATGTTCAAAGACAAGGAATTCACAAACTAGTAGTCTGCCAAGGTAAACCGTGACACAACAGTGTGGCTATCTATGGTACATGAGTGCTTGTGAATCCAGGCTGTGAACTTCGGGAGGTGGAGGCTTACGGAGAACAGGGTCGAGGCAGGCCTGCGGGCGCACACTCTCACAGTTTTATACACAAAAAGTTCCCATAATCTTCACTGCTCAAGGTTCAGCTACCAACCAGTGGAGCCAGCACCCTTCTGAAGTCTGACGTTTCTGTCTCTGCTACCATACCACAGACGGCAGTGACAGCAGTGACTTGGGAAACTGCCTTTGGATAAAAGATGGATATATCTGAGAATGGAGGTAACAGTGGAGATGTGAAGCCTAAGTGTGTGTTGTGTGCGTGTGTGTGTGTGTGTGTGTGTGAGTGTGTGTGTGTGTTTGTGTGTAGTACACTTGCTCACTGAGGGGAAGCAAAGTCCTAGCCCAAATCTGCTTCGTTAAGATGCAAGATGTTTCTTGCCAGTCATCTAAGTCCAATGTCCAATTTCCCTCCAAAACCAAACTAACAGGGCTGGTGAGATAGCTCATCAGTAAAGGTGCCTGCCACCAAGGCTGGCAGTATCAGTTCAATCCCTGGGACCCACAATACAGGAGACAACCAATTCCCACAAATCCTCCTTTGGTTTCTACATGACATGTGCTCCCCCCACTCCATTAGATAACAATGTAATTTTTAAAAATTTTAAAAAAGAGGGAATGGTGTCACATACCTTTAAACCCAGCACTTAGGAGGCAGAGGCAGGCGGATCTTTGTGAGTTCAAGGCCAGCCTGGTCTACTGGGGGAACAGGACAGCTGGGGCTACAGGGGGACCCTGTCTCAAAATTACAAAAAAAAAATAATAATAAAATAAAAAAAAAGAAAAAAGAAAACAACAGAAACAGTCAAATAGTTGGATTTAGCCAAGCATGGTGGTGGTGTGCACCCATGATCTCAGGACAAAGGAAATCAAGGTAAGACAACTGTAATTTGAAGCCAGCCTGGCCACAAAGCAAGATTCCATCTCAAAAAAAAACCCAAAAAATAGAGGCCTCGGTTCCCAGGACCCACATAGCAGATAACACCCATCCTGAACTCCAGTGCCAGGGATTCCTACACCTTCTCTGGCTTGTGAGGGTTCCAAGCATGCACGGGTACACATGCATGCAGGCACGGGTGCACATTCATACACATGAAAATAAAAATAAAAAATATTAAGAACAAAACAAAAATATTTGGAGCATTCAAAACAATTCCTACATCCCAAGGATGGTCCTGGAAATCACCTTTATTTGGGGATGAAATGATAATTTATTATACTTTAGTGTTTTTTTTTTGTTAAGGATATTTTTTAAAATTTATTTATTTTTGTATGTGTATGAATGTACTGTCTGCATGTAGGTTTGTGCACCCGTGTCGTGCAATGCCACGGAGGTCAGAAGAGGGCGTCGGATTCCCCTGGATCTGGAGTTCTCCTGGAATTGGAGTTACAGACAGTTCTTAGCCACCATGTGGGTACTGGGGATCGAACCTGGCTCCTCTGTAAGATCAGTTGGTGCTCTTAACCGCTAGGCTATCTCTCCAGCCCCCTACTTTAGTGTTTTTTTTTTTTTTTTTAATTTTTTTTTTTATTATTTGTTTTTGTATGTGTATGAATGTATTGTCTGCATGCAGGTCTGTGCACCCGTGTCGTGCAATGCCGCGGAGGTCAGAAGAGGGTCTCGGATTCCCCTGGAACTGGAGTTCTCCTGGAATTGGAGTTACAGACGGTTCTTAGCCGCCATGTGGGTGCTGGGGATCGAACCCGGGTCCTCTGCAAGAGCGTCGGTGCTCTTAACCGCTAGGCTATCTCTCCAGCCCCTACTTTAGTGTTTTTAAAGATTTTATTATTTACCTATGTGCATTTGAGTATTCAGAGGTTCGTGCAGATGCCCCTTGAGACCAGAAGTGGGTGTTGGCTCCCCCAGAATTGGAGTTATAGGCAGTTATGATATACAGCTGCTGGGAATTGAACTCTGGTCCTCTGGAACAGCAGCATGTGAGCACTGAGCCATTTCTCCAGCCCCTAAATAGCATTTTAAGATTCAATTTTGCCGGAGACTGGTGGCACACGCCTTTAATCCCAGCACTCGGGAGGCGGAGGCCAGCTGGGACTAAAGGGAGACCCTGTCTCAAAAAGGCAATAAAAAAAAAAAAGATTCTTTTTTTTTTTTCTTTTGAGGCAGGGTCTCAGCTGACCTGGAACTCACTATGTAGACAAGACTGGTCTTGATCTCAGAGATCCACTTGCCTCTGCCTTCTGAGTGCTGGAATTAAAGTCATATGCCACCATGCCTGGCCCTAGATAGCGTTATTTTATTTTTTTATATTATGTGTATGAGTATATTGCCTGCATGTGTGTAAGTGCACCCATGTCGTGCAGTGCCTGTGGAGGCCAGAAGGTGTTGGATCTCCTGGAACTGTATTTCAGATGGTTAGTTGCCATGTGGGTACTGGGAATCGAACTTGGGTCTTCAAGAACAGTCAGTGCTCTTAACCACTGAGTTCTCTCTCCAGCCTCCCTAAATAGTATTTTAAAATCTACCAATTCTTCTATAATAAGGAAACACATTTACCAACTCAACAACAAAATATTAAGTAACTCAATTTAAAAATGAACCAAGGACTTGAATAAACATTTCTTCAAAGAGGATAGACAAAATAATCAACAGGCCTAAGAAAGAATGCTCAGCTTCACTAATAACCGGAGACATGCAAGTCAAAGCCAGCACAGAGCAGCACTTTCTACCCATTAGGATGTCTACTATCAAAAAAACAAGAAACTCAACCCAACAAAACTATCCAAATAAATCAGGAGATGGCTTGGAGGGTAAAAGCTCTTCAGCTGTGGTGGTATACACCTGTAAACCCAGCACTCCTATGGTGAGCTGGGAGAGAGACAGAGGAACTTGCTAGAAACTTACAGGCTAGGTACCCTAGAGCAGCAGCACAGAAACAATGGAGAAACAAGATGGAAGGAGAGAGCGAGTTCCAGAAGCTGCCCTGCCCTCCCACCTACAGTGCGCACGTGCATGCACATGTACATACTGGGGTTTTTTTGGGACAGAGTATCCCTGTAAGATGGCCTGGAACTCCCTATGTAGACCAGCCTGGCCTTGAACTAACTCACAGTGCACCACCACACCCGGGTATGCACAGCCACTTTTTTCGGGGGGGGGGGGGTGAGACAGGGTCCCCTGTAGCTCCTGGAATTCACTATGTAGACCAGGCTGGCCCTGAACTCAGAGATCTGCCTGCCTCTGCCTCCCAAGTGCTGGGATTAAAGGCGTGCGCCACCATGCCTGGCTGCACATACATTTAAAAATTTTTTTTGTCTTTTTGAGACAGGGTCTCCCTGTAGCCCCAGTGGCCTTGAACTTAGAGATCCACCTGCTTCTGCCTCCCTATTTAAAAAGGTTTTAAGAGACAAAACCCAACCAAATAAACACACAGAAACATCCCATCAAAACTCAAGTGCTACTGGGAGTGTAAAATCAGAACGCTTGTGAAGCATCAAGGTAAAATGGTGTAAATGCTATGGCGACAGCTCCTCCATCAACTACAGATGATGTGTCAAATGATCAGCTCCCAGTTCTCAGTATAGACACCCATGTTCACAGCAGCACTACTAAGAAGTGAAGACTAGGGGCTGGAGAGATGGCCTAGCGGTTGGGAGCGCCGACTGCTCTTGCAGAGGACCCGGGTTTGATCCCCAGCACCCACATGGCGGCTGAGAACCGTCTGAAACTCCAGTTCCAGGGGAATCCGGTGCTTTCTTCTGACCTCCGCGGCGTTGCACGACACGGGTGCACAGACCTGCATGCAGACAGTGCATTCATACACATAGAAGATAAATAAATTGAAAAAAAAAGAAGTGAAGACTATTGATCCAAACCACGTTTAAAAGGTTCAATGGGGAAAAAAAATTGGCTCGGATAAACTATCTAGGACTTTGATTTGAAAAAAAAAAAAAAAAAAAAAACGAAACTGAATGGGAAACAAAAGCAAAAGTCCACTCAGCTCGTGTCCCCCTCCCTACCACACACGCTGCTGAAAACTGCTAAACACTCAGAACACAGATGTTAAAGAGAAAGCAGGCACTGCCGGGCAGAAGGCAGAGCCAGGGCTCAGAGGGATCAGAAAGCACCAGTCTCTGAGCTGCTGTCTTCGGAGCCAGACATGTGACAAAATACAGCATGCATGTAAGCTCACACCCCTAAGAACCCAGCTCAGCAGACGTGTTTACCTAAGATCTACAGAAAGACTCAACCACAAGACAGCAGCAACAGCAGCTAAGGGACTCAATAGCAGATGCTGAATACGTAACAGTAAGGGACCCACTGCATAAAGATCTCACAGCATGGAAAATCATAAGATCATTAAAAATCAAGGGGTCAGAGGTGGCTCAGTGCTGCCACCCAAGCATGGAGAGCAGAGCTCACACCCTCAGCATCTACATAACAGCCACGCACAGTGACACCCATCTGGAATCCCAGCACTGGAGAAGGGGAGGGAGGAGGACCCCTAGAGCTCGCTGGCCAGGTGGTCTCACTGCATCAAGTGAGCTCCAGGTTCAGTGTGAGAGTCTGTTTCAGAAACAACATAGAGAGGGTAGAGGGATGGCACAGCACATACTGTTCTTATAGAGGACGTGGTCCCAACACCAGGCTCAGGCAGTTCATAACTACCTGTAACACTAGCTCCAGAGGAATCAGAGCCGCAGAGGAACTGGCACTCATGTGCACACACCCACACATAGGCACACGCACATGCATGCACACACACACATGCACACACACACACACACACATAATTACAAATATAAAAACAAATCTTTAAAAAAAGTAGAGGAGACCCACAAAGGAAGGCCTCCACACACACGTGCACACGTGAGCATTTACCCACACGTGTGCATATGCGCACGCACACAAAAGGACTGTTTAACGTTTGGCACAGTATCAATTTTGAATTTTAAGAATGCTTATGGAGGCTGGAGAGATGGCCTAGCGGTTAAGAGCGCTGACTGCTCTTACAGAGGACCCGGGTTCGATCCCCAGCACCCACATGGCGGCTGAGAACCGTCTGAAACTCCAATTCCAGGAGAACTCCAGTTCCAGGAGAATCTGACACCCTCTTCTGACCTCCGCGGCATTGCACGACACGGGTGCACAAACATACATGCATGCAGTACATTCATACACATACGGAAATAAATAAAATTAAAAAAAAATGCTTATGGGGGGCCTTCGCCTTTGCAGCCAGTGCCAGGTGGGTTTGGTTCGGTGCCATTGTCTCTTTGGAGGGGGGGCAGCGGCTCCTGAAGCACAGGAGCCCAGAATTTGCTCCAGACAGGATTGAGAGGTTATACCTGGACAAACTGTCAACCCATGAAAGGAAACAGCCAGAACTGATCAGAGTCCAAAATGACATCTCCAGAGAAAGTAGACTGTTTTGCTTCTCATCCACCAGCACCCCTTTTCTAAGCCTAGGGAACAATCTGCGGAAGAGGGGGTGTGGTAGAGTATAAGGGCTGAGATTAGGGTGAAACTACAGCAACATAGTCTGGACACTTATTTGATCAACATGATTGTACATACAAGCCCTTCCAGCTGGATGGTGGGAGACATGGGCTGTGTGGGTTTGGGCATAGCTGCTTGCAAATTGGTTTTACATGAAGGATGCTTATACTCATAACTTATTACTTATTGTTAAAAAAATAAAAATAGGGGCTGGAGAGATGGCCTAGCGGTTAAGAGTGCCGACCGCTCTTGCAGAGGACCCGGGTTCGATCCCCAGCACCCACATGGCGGCCGAGAGCCGTCTGAAACTCCAGTTCCAGGAGAACTCCAGCTCCAGGGGAATCCGAGACCCTCTTCTGACCTCCGCGGCATTGCACGACACGGGTGCACAGACATGCATGCAGACAGTACATCCATACACAGAAATAAAATAAAATTATAAAAAAAAATAAATAAATAAAAATAAAAATATGGAGGCTGGAGAGATGGCCTAGCGGTTAAGAGCGCTGACTGCTCTTACAGAGGACCCGGGTTCGATCCCCAGCACCCACATGGCGGCTGAGAACCGTCTGAAACTCCAATTCCAGGAGAACTCCAGTTCCAGGAGAATCTGACACCCTCTTCTGACCTCCGCGGCATTGCACGACACGGGTGCACAAACATACATGCATGCAGTACATTCATACACATACAAAATAAATAAAATTAAACAAAAAAAGAATGCTTATAAAGGGCTGGAGAGATGGCCTAGTGGTTAAGAGCACCAACTGCTCTTGCAGAGGACCCGGGTTCGATCCCCAGCACCCACATGGCGGCTGAGAACCGTCTTTAACTCCAGTTCCAGGGGAATCCAACACCCTCTTTTGACCTCCGTGGCATTGCATGACACGGGTGCACAAACCTACATGCAGACAGTACATTCATACACATAGAAAAAAAAAGAGTGCTTAAGAAATTTAGATAAGTGAGTCCTATATTCAATCAGCAATATTACAGAAAAATAATATGGAATAGTCTTATGGTACAATTCCATTATTATCCAAGCACATAGAAAAAAAACTAAGTGGTTTTTATTTTCTAATTTCATAGTAATTTTTTTTTTTTATATCTTCACATTAAAACTTGTCTAGATCTGGCCAACTATTCCCTGGGCATGGTGGTGCATACATGGCATTGCAGCACCTGAGGAGACAGGAGAATCACCACAAAGGGGGGGGGGCACGGACTGACGGACACGACGATGCAAACAACACGGACAGACACCAAGTGAAGATGACAAAGAGCAAACAGCAACAGACATGCCAGTTTCACAGTGGCCTAAGCCGGGCATGGTGATACAGGCCTTTAATTCCATCAATGCAGAGGCAGAGGCAGGTGGATCTCTGTGAGTTCAAGGCCAGTGTGGTCTACAAAGTGAGTTCTAGGCCAGCCAAGGTTAAAGAGTAAGACCCTGCCTCATTTAAAAATAAAAGATTCTTTTTTTCTAGAACCAATGATGAACTAATAAAGGTCTTGTAAGGATTTTTAAACATAAGGAAAAAAATGCATTTTTGTTTTACTAAAATCCACTTATCTCCATTCTCCTAATTCTTCTTTCTGCCATCATCAATCAGGAATTTATCAACTTTAGTCAAATGCTTTTAGACAGGTATGAGATAGTCACACAGATACTGGAATCAGACCCTGTGTAACACACAAGAGCCTTAGGACCTATGGGTTGCCTGGGTTCAAATCTCAGCTCTACCACACACCTGTGAGCTTTGGCAGTCACTCATTCTCCAAAGCCTGGTGGCCTGCCTTGTTTTTAAGACAGGGAAATCCCCTTCCTCACCAGCTGGCTTGGTTCACTGGAACAGGGGAAAGCAGTCTCTTGGGAGTAGTCTGGAGTAAAGAAGGTACTCACCAAGGCTGACCTGGGTTACTGAGCTTTTATGGAGTACTTATTTGATGTAGAGATGTACCCCAGACTGCACCCTGATAAATCCATTGTGAGATAAAGTACCATGTCAGAAATATATTTATTTTTGGTGCTAGGGATTGAACCCAAGGCCTCATACATGCTAATTACATGTTCCACCACTAGGCTATACCCTAAGGCCCTGAAAAGAGACTTAATATACCGAGAACCGTAGCTTAGCAACATAGTACTGGCTGTTCGCCTTCATGATTACATGGCTAACTGGGTGCTGAGCTCACTGCTGCTGCTGCGCATCTCAAATGAATGCACTGCCACCTACAGCTGCCAAGGAACATGGGGAAAGGGCGGTCTCTATCAAAAAAAGAAAAAGAAAAACAGGGCTGAGGACATACACAGTTCAGTGGGGTCTCTAGCACTACACATACAGACACACACAGACACACACAGACACAGCATTAAAGTCAAAGATTATCTTCAGTACATAATTTCCATCCTTATAACATGGAGATGAGCCCTACCTGGCTATGGTGAAATATCTTTTTTTAGCTAAATAACATTTGCTAAGGACTTCTTGTTTAGTTTTTTGGTACTGAGGATTGAACCCAGGGCTTCTTGCATGCTGAGCCATGGCTCTACCACTGGGCTGTCCTCACAACCACCATTTGATAACATTTTATTTTAAATTTCCCATCACTATTCCTGATAATCCCAGTTTTCAATTTTAGTACTATTTTCACATCACGTTCTAATGTCAGTGATCCAATAGTTTTTGAAAAGGGTAACTGTGATTTTTTTTCTCCTTATGCTATGGAACAACTGAAATTTTATCAACATTATCTGTTCCTTCAAACTTGAAGAAAATTTACCTGTGACATCAACTGGGCCTGGCGTGGAGGGTGACAGCTTTTTGGTAACTTTCCCAATTTTCCCCATTGTTAGCTTTGTTAGGTTTTCTCTTCTCAAGTCAGTTTGATTAACTGGGTTTCCTAAAAAAAAAAAAAAAAGTAAACATAAAGTCTAATCTCTATATTCTTCCAAAGCACTATTTTTTTAAAAGATATTTCACATGTACTTATGTTCCCTTTTTCTTGAGCAGATGAACCAGTAATTCAACTTATAATCCTACAAAGAACCAGCTCTCCACTGACAGCAAGCATTCTTACCCACTGAGTCATCTTCCCAGCTCTGAAGTAAAAATTTGAAGAATATATAATGTAGTACCAAACCTGTGTAGAACAGTTAAGATAATTTAAATCTTTCCTTTTAAAAAATTATTTTTAATACTTTGTTTTATTTTATTTATACTAGTGTTTTGCCTTCATGTTTGAAAATATACCCATGTCCTCCCCCTCCCCTCCCTCTCCTTCCTCCCTTTCCTCTCCTTCTCCTCCCTCCCTCCCTTCCTCCCTTCCTATGTAGCCTAGGCTGGCCTTCTTGAACTTACAGAGACCGACCTGCCTCTGCCTCCTGAGTGCTGGAGCTCAACAGCACACTGCCAGGCCCAGCACTCTTTCCCTTTCTTAATGGACTGAGACTTCGTAACTTAATATGATAAATTTTACAAAATGTTCTATAGGCACTTGAAAAGTTTCCCAGAGTACTGAGTCTGTTAATAACTAACTACTTAGTCTACAATATCTTTGCATTTTTTTTTTTTTTTTTTTTTTTTTTTTGAGACAGGGTCTCCCTGTAGCCCCAGCTGGCCTGGAACTCACTCTGTAGAACAGGCTGGCCTTGAACTCAGAAATATCTGCCTTCCTCTGCCTCCCAAGTGCTATGATTAAAGGCGACCACGCCCTGCTTATCTTTGCATTCTTTATTGCTTCAGCTGACATGCAGGAAATACAAACTTCTGTTTGTCAGTCTGAGACCAGATCTTGCTTCACAGCCTAGGCCTAGGTTAGCCAAACTCACAACCTCCTGCCTCTGACTCTGAATACTGGGATTACAGGCATTACCATGCCTATCTAAAAACTCTTGATTAGTACTATGCTTGCCAATTTAAGATGAACTAATGTTTGCCAATCTTGGATTAACCACTACTTTTAAAACAAAAACTGCATGGAAATGTCTGATATCTATGCAATGCCTTGGCTCTTTTTTTTTTTTTTTTAAGGCTCTTTTACCTTCGTAGTTAGTATTAATCAACAAAACACTTAACATGCATGATCACACAACATTCTAACAATTTACAAATGCAAAAAATATTTAGTTTTTACATACAGAACACTTTATTTATTTACAAAAGGGTCTTGCTACACAGCCAGGGCTATCCCAGAACTCACTATATAACCCGGGCTGGTCTCATAATCTCCATCTCCTGACTCCAGCTCCCCAGTGCAGGGACCACAGGTATTTGCTACCACATGGAGCTAATGATATACTTTCAGTTCTAAAGTAAGTTCCTGGACAGAACCAAGCTATTTGTACACTTCAACAACAAAAATTTTGCTCAGAACTAGGGATGATCGATCACAAGAGCGCTTACCCACTATGCATGCAAAACTCAACACTGCAAAACAAACAAAAGAAGGCCATGTTCACGTTCCATTTTTACTGACATGATTCTTCTGTTATTTTACAAAAGTTTGCAAATTAAAGTTGTTCCACCCAGTTAGTTTGTCATGACTCTGTAATAATGGGAACTTGTTAGTCAAAAAACAGAAAACAGCCTAGTCAGCCAGTTATGTAGCAACCACTCTATCCAACTACCTTAAGTGACTTTAGGAAAACTGTTGCTTATTTAGATTATTAGATTTTAAAAGTTCTATACAGGGGGAAAAAAAAGTAATGTTATAAAACCTCCCAGAAGGAGATCTCCTGAGGCCAGCAGAAGGTACCGGGGCGCGGGCTGAAGAGCAACACCCCTCAACAGGGATTACGAAGAGGCACCTGAAGGAGGCAAGCAAAGCAAGCCTTCAACACAGTGAAGAGGCATTTAGGACTCACATTGGAATACAGGCAACGAGAAGCCCATATGCCAGGATCACGAAGAAGAGACAACACTGGAAAGGGGCAGGATAATCCCGCACCAAGCTTTACCAACCCTATGGAAGACTCCTGCAGTGGGATCCCTCTGGGGATGCCCCAAGACACAGACATCAGAAACACAATTGGGAACATACTTAAAGAACTATAAAGAACAAATTAAAGAACTAAGAAAAGAGAATGAGGAACTCAAGAGGGACCTAGAGAGAGAGAATGACAAGCTCCAGAAGGAAGTAGAAACACTGAAAAGATCCCATGCGGAAAAAGATAAAGAAACCAACCAGTGAACCAAAGAGCTACAAGAAGAGATCGAGAAGCTCCAAAAAGAAGTAGAAATACTAAAGAAATCAGAAGAGGAAATGAAAAAGGAAATCAAACACTCATCCATTCAAGAGGAAAGGAATGGAAAAAGCCTCAGAAGCAGAATGGAGGAAGCAGAACAAAGAATATCAGACCTGGAAGATAACACAGAACAACTAAAAACCTCAAGGAAAGATTATGAAAAATTTAAAAATACACAAAAATGGAACAACCAGGAGCTGTGGGACACTATGAAAAGATCAAACCTCCGCATCATAGGAATAGAGGAAGGAGAAGAATCCCAAGAGAATGGTATTGATCAGATCTTCAACAGAATAATAGATGAAAACTTCCCCAAACTAAAAAAGGACAAACCAATACCAATACAAGAAGCACATAGAACTCCAAACAGACAAGATCAGAAAAGAAATTCTCCACGCCACATCATAGTTAAAATGCTAGACACCCAAAACAAAGACAAAATCCTTAAAGCCACAAGAGAAAAACAACAAGTGACCTATAAGGGGAAACCTATCAGAATTACAACTGACTTCTCAATGCAAACTATGAAAGCAAGAAGAACCTGGAGCAAAGCATTCCCAGTGTTAAGGGACAATAGATGCCAGCCCAGGTTACTATACCCAGCAAAAATGTCAATATAGTTGAAGAGAGAGAAAAATCTTCCATGACATAAACAACTTGAAAGAATACATGTCTGGAAAAACCAACCCTTAGAGAATACTTGATAAGCAATTCAAAGAACAGAAGAAAGAGCAACTAACCCCAGGCACCTAGAAAGAGAAATCATAAAAGCATAACTGCAGAAGTAGAAACCTAAATCAAAACCGCAGATGGATAATAAGGCAAAAGGAAGCAACACAAACCCATCAGTCAAAACCTTAAATATAATGGACTAAACTCCCAATCAAAAGGAACTAGACTGGGAGAGCTGGATTAGGAAACAGAATCCATTGATATGCTATCTACAAGAAATACATCTTACCCTCAAGGACAAGCACCACCTTAAAGTGAAGGGATGGGAAAAAATATTCCCAAGAAAATGGTACCAAAAAGAAAGCAGGTGTTGGGGCTGAAGAGTGCCCTAGCGGTTACAGAGCGCCGACCGCTCTTACAGAGGACCTGGGTTTGATCCCAGCACCCACATGGCGGCCGGAAACACGGCTGAAACTCCAATTGCAGGAGAACTCCGGTCCAGGGGAATCTGACACACTCTTCTTATCTCCGCGGCATTGCCCACGACACGGGTGCACAGACTTGCATGCAGACAGTACATCATACACATACAGAATAATAAAAATTAATGAAAACAAAATAAAAAAGCAAAGCAGCGGTGTTGCTATTTTAATATCGGACAAAATGACTTCAAAGTAAAAGAAATCAAAAGAACACAAAGAAGGCCATACATTTTCATCAAAGGAACAACTTGCACCAAGAAGATTTCACAATTATGAATATATAGCCCAAAATAAAAAAAAAAAAGTCTGGAGTGCAACCAAACTTCATAATAAAGCAATTCTCCAGGACACAATATCACAGACTACCCTAGTACACTCATAGAGGAGATTCATACCCACTGAGTCCTTTGGATGGTCATTAAAGGACAAAAATAAACAGAGAGGCGCCTGAACTGAATGAGATGATACACCAAATGGACTCATAGACCTCTACCAAACATTCCACTTAATACCAGAGAATACACTTTTAATCAGCACCCCACGGAACATTCTCCAAAATCGACACATAACTGGGACACAGAAGAAACCTCTACAAATACAAAAAGGATGAAATCAATTTCATTGCCATTTGTCAGATCTACAGTGCAATGAAAGCTCAACATCAACACCGGACAAGCCCTCCTGCCTGACAAGAACCATAGAGGCACTAAACGACACACTCCTTGAATATGCAATGGTCAAGCAGAGATAAAAAAAAGAAATAAAAACATTCCAGGAACTGGATGACAATACAATAACAACACACAAACCTATGGGATACCTTAAAAGCGTCCTAAGAGGGAAGTTTTATAGCCCTGGGTGCCTACATTAGAAAAACAGAAAGAGCACAAGAGACTATTATCTAACCCTATCAGCTAAAGCACTTGAGAGGCAACAACAGATGAACCCTAAACACAAACAACAGGAAGAAATAAAAAATCAGAGCAGAAATAAATGAATAGAAACACAAGACAAACAATACAAAAAAATCAATGAAGCCAAAAGTGGTTCTTTGAAAGTAAACAAGAATAGACCTCTACCCAGTTAACAAAAAGAAAGAAGGAAACCCAACCAACAATAAATCCGTGATGAAAAGCGAAATATCACAACGAGACAAGGAAAAGATCAGAAAATCGATATGGGAATATGACAAGAACCTATATTCACACAAGTTTGAAACCCAGAAATAAATGTATGAATATCTGAGAATCCGGGAATCACCAACAGCTCGGCCAAGAGAGAGATCAGCAGCCGTAAACAGACCCATAACTACATAGAAATGAGAGATGTATAATAAAACTCCCAACATAAAAAAAAAAAAAAGCCCCAGGCCCAACGGTTTCACAGCACAATACTATAAACAAGGTTCAAAAAGACCTATAACCATTATTACTGAACGTGTTTAAGGGGGAATGGGGTAGGTAGCAAGGTCAGAGGGATTCTCCCAAATTCCTTCTATGAAGCCAGCTCGGCATCATCTATACCAAACCAGGCAAACATACAACTACAAAGGAGAATTATAGACCCATCTCCCTCATGACACCAGATTGCAAAAATTCTAACAGGATACTGGGCAATCGCATACAGACCCACATCCAGAAGATCATCCATATATGACCAAAGTGGATTCATACCAGAAGATGCAGGGATGGTTCGACCTACGAAAATCAATAAACATCATCAAAACACATAAACGGAATCAAAGACAAAAACCACACCATCATCTCAATTGATGCTGAAAAAGCTTGACAAAATCCAGCATCCCTTCATGTCTAAGGTCCTAGAAGGATTGGATTGGAGGATCTTCCTCAATGTAAGTGCAATGAGCCCATATAGCATGGTAGACGCCACAGCCAATATCATCCTAAATGGGAAAGAAGCGAGAACATTCGCCTTTTAAGTATTGGAATTCGGCAAGGCTGTCCCCTGGTCACCACTCCTCTTCACTATATTGCTGCAAACACTTGCTAGAGTATAAGCAAGAAAAAGGATATTAAAGGAGGTATTACATTGGAAAAAAAGAGGAAGTCAGACTCATCCCTATTTCCTGATGATGATTGTTTACTTAAGGATGCTAAAACTCCACCAGTAGGGCTGGATAGATGGCTTAGGGTAAGACGCCGACGCTCTTACAGAGGACCCGTGTTTTGAGTCCCAGCACCCACGTGGCGGCTGAGAACCGTCTGAACTCAATTCCAGAAGAACTCCAGTTCCAGGGGAAAAATCGAGACCTCTTCTGACACTCCGCGGCATGTTCATGACACGGGTGCACAAACTACATGCGACAGTACGTTGATAACACATACAGAATAATAAAATTAAAAAAACAAACAAAACACACAAACAAAAAAACTCCCCCAGGAACACTCCTAGACAACGAATTAACGCTCAGCAAAGTGGCAGATACAAAATTAACCTTAAAAAAAATTCAATGGCCTTTTCTTTACACCACAACAACAAGCAACTTGAGAAAGAATTTCAAAGAGACCTTCCCACTCACAATGCCGCAAAAAACAATAAAGACCCCAGACAACCTACCAAGAACACCAACAGACCTCTACAACAAAAATTTGAAACCTTTAACAGAAAAAAATTGAAGGAGACATCAGAAGCTGGAAAAAAAACCTCCCATTGCTCAGATTGGGCAAAATTAACATTGATAAAATGTTCCATTTTACCAAAACTCTTGTTTAGATTTAATGCAATCCAATCAAAATCCCCAGAGTTTCTTCCAGCTTGGAAACAAATGTTGCGTTACTTCATTTGGAAAAACACAAAACCCGAAGGCCAAAACAAAAACACTGAGTGAAAAAGTAAGGGGGATCTCTATACCAGACTTCAAACTACTACACGGGGTTATAGTCATAAAACAACGCCTGGTACGGCACAAAACAGGACCTGTTGACAATGGAACAAAACCGAAGATCCAAATCTGAGCACACTACAATTTTCAGCCATCTTATATTTGACAGGGGGCCAAGAACCACAATGGAGAAAAAGACAGCTCTTCAGCAAGTGGTGTTGGCCAAAACTGGATCACCACTTGAGAAAAATGAAATTAAACACCTACCTCTCCCCCTGTACAAAAGTGGACTCCAGGTGGATTAAAGACCTCAACGTGAACACCCCAAACTCTGAAGGTGATAGAAAGAAAAATTGGCAGCAGACACCAGACATAGGCATAGGAAAACACTTCCTAAATCAGACAGCAGCTGCCAAAGAATTAAGGTCGACATTGACAAATGGGGACCTCATTAAACTCAAAGCTTCTGTAATCAAACGAAACAATCAAGGGAAGTGAAGAGACAATCCCACAGAGTGGAGGAAACCCTTAACTGCGATACATCTGGACAAAGCATTGATTTCAGAATAATAAACTACTCAAAAAACAAGAAAAAGAAAACAAATGACCGCTCAATAGTGGAGTCAAAGACATGAACAGAGATTTCACAAGTGAGGAATAGAGATGGCCTGAAAAAACACCTAAGAATTGTGTCAACATCAACATAATCATTAAGAAATGCAAATCAAAACCACTTTAGAGTATCATCTTACTCCAGTAACTGGCTAGGATCAGAAAACAAATGATACCAAGTGCTGGAGAGGTTGTGGATGGAAAGGGGACATCATCCACTGCTGGTGGGAATGAAACTCGTCAGCCATATGGAAAACAGTGGTGGAGAACCCTTGGAAGACTTGGAATGAACTTGCCACCCGACCCCCATACCACTCCTGGGCATGTACCCTCAAGACTCACCCCACCACAGACATACATCACGCCATGTTTATTGCAGCTCTCTTTCCATAGTGAAGGAGCTGGAACAATCCCAAATGCCCCTCAACTGACGAGTGGATAGAGAAAAGTGGGTACATCTACACAAGGGAGTTCATGCAGCAGTAAAGAAAGACGACATCGGAGCTTTGCAGGAAAGGGGCTGGAGCTAGAGGACATCATGCTGAGTGAAGTAACACAGTCCCAGAAAAACAACTGACGAATGGTATCCCTCATCTGTGGATCTAGTGCCAATTACCTGGTTTTAAAGTATTTCTTTGTGAGGGCCCCCTGAGCTTTTGTCCAAAGCAGTTGGGAGTTAATGCATATTGTAAACAGCAACAACACACAGAAAATGACTGCATCAAAGAACTGACTGAAACAATGAACTTCTGCTCAAAACAGTCAATTTCCGGGGGGGGGGGGGGGGGGGGGGGGGGGGGGGGGGGGGGGGGGGGGGGGGGGGGGGGGGGGGGGGGGGGGGGGGGGGGGGGGGGGTGGTGGGGGGGGTGTGGTGGGGGGGGATGGGGGGGGGGGGGGGGTGTGGTGGTGGGTGGGGGTGGGTGGTGGGGGGGGGGTGGTGGGGGGGGGGAGGGCCTCATGGAGAATTTTGAAAAGACTGAGAAAGAGATTAAAATCATGTTTGTACAGAATGCATGCGCTCTGCTGGGGTGGGGGAATGGGTGGGAAACGGGTCGAGATTGTGTTAAAAAAATAATGTGGGCTGGAGAGATGGCCTAGCGGTTAAGAGCGCCGACCGCTCTTACAGAAGACCCGGGTTCGATCCCCAGCACCCACATGGCGGCCGAGAACCGTCTGAAACTCCAATTCCAGGAGAACTCCAGCTCCAGGGGAATCCGTGACCCTCTTCTGACCTCCGCGGCATTGCACGACACGGGTGCACAGACTTGCATGCAGACAGTACATTCATACACATACAGAAATAAATTAAAAAAAAATTAAAAAAAATAAATTTATGGAAAAAAAAAAAGCTGGATGGAAAACCAGCAGAGAAAAAAAATAAAAAAAACCTCCCAGAATAATCCCAGGCTTGAAGCTTTTCCTCTAAGCTTTATTTACCCCACCCACTGCAGGTTCTTAATGTAACAGAAGGAAAGACAGTGTGCAGTGTTCTGATAAGAGTTTAGAACATGGGAGTAGGCAAGATGGCACATTAGAAAAAGGAGCTTGCTGCCAAACCCAACAACTGGAGTTCAATCCCAGGAACCCACAGGGTGGAAGGTGAGAACTGACTCCTGCAAGTTGTCCCTCTGTCACACGAGCTCCTTAAAACCTATACACTTACATACAAACACAGACATAAATATTTAAAAAGAAGTTTAACCCTTGGTGGTGGAAAAAAATAAAAGAAGTTTAGAACATGGCCTGTTTGATTCCTACATTGTGATCATAGCTAAACCTTGCCAACTGATCTCTACTTAAATTAACATGGATGGCAATCCTCTGCAATTTATTGCAAAATTTATTTACCATAACTACTTTGCCACCTAAAACACTTTAACCTATCTCATCGTTAGGAAGTTCACAGAACCAATTTTCAAGCAACAGCAAGGGTCAAACTTCTGTGACATAAGCAACTGTAAACTCTAAAATACTCAATGAAATTTGCAGCCCACACAAGATACACTGGACCTGATCAGACCTTAGTACAAAGGTCTTTGTGCAAAAACAGGACAGAGGATGACTGTAATTCTCAAAGGATGTGAATTTTCACTAGTCAGCTGGTCTGAGTCAGCGTTCAGAACAAGGTTAGCAGGGTTTGAATCCCAGTTATGGCAAGATCTTGCTACAGTAAACACAAAGCAAAGCCCGTGACTTTAAAATCCACTAAGTTTCTATATGCAAAATAAGACCAGAGTCAACTCTTGTTGTCTACTTGGGGTATATGCTAAGGCTGACTTCAGTTTGTTTCATCTGTGTCCTGGCCTCAGTGCATAGTGCATAGAGCGCCTTTGATTCTATGAATCTTTTCAAAGTAAAGGTGCAGAAGGTCCCTTTTGGTAAGGTCACTCCAAAAATATTTCCCAGGCTTGTTTCATGGATGACAGGACCACCAGCTGGGCAGAAGTGTAAGGAACAAAACAAGGTTATGCCCAAGGGGTCAACACGGCTGAGGCGCTGACATTCTCTACGTAAACTTGGTATTAATGACCCAGACAAAGAGGAACAATTAACACCCCCAACCCACTGAGCTCAGTTTCCACTGTTTACTAAGAGGCGATGCAACACGGTGTCGCAGAACAAGCATCGCCTGGGCTTCCATCTGCCCACTTCGTGAGAAGGAGCTGGTGCTGGACTGCAGTTGGGGCAGTGGGGAGCAGGCCAGTCCGGGATCTCCGGAGCCTGCAGACAAAGCCGGCCCGTCCTCGGGCCGGGCCTTCGGCTCCAGCGCGCCGGGGAGCTTGCAAACATCCTCCCGGGCGGCGCCTCCGCGGGCCCAGCACTCCAAAACCGACCGCCGGCCTTCATAGCCGGGAACTTGGCGCCCCACACCCGCGAGGCCGGGGCAGGAGGGACGCTGGGAGACCGGCCGCCTCGGACTGCGCCCACGGCGGGGGTCCTTTACGTCCCTCAGCTCCAGCCCGAGGCCGCAGGCTCTCCTCCCCGCCCTGCACTCACCCATGGCCGCGGGCGCGGGCCCCAAGCCGGGAGCCGCCCGCCCGCAGGACGGCAGGCGAGCGGAGCCCGCGCCCGCGCAGACGCAGACGGGGCGACCTGGGCTGGGGCGGGGCAAGGCGCCGCTGAGTCACGTGGCCAGGCTCCTGCCTTCCCTGAGTCAGCGAACTGCGGGTGAGCAGGCGTAGTTCTCTGAATGTCCTCCGCCACCGCGGGACAGGTAGAGGGTCAAGTCGTCACAGCTTTCGTCGGGCTGTGGGGTTCCGCTGGTCCGGGTACTTTACACAGATGCTGTACGGTGGCCTCACTGTGCCAGAAACAGCCATCGCGGCCTGTGACGTGCCACCTGTTAGGTTCCTGGAAATCCGTGCGTGTGGCTAGTAAGTGCGTGCGCCAGAGCCTCGGAAAGGTCTGGTTCGGTCTTCCCAGTTCTTTGGAGTGCCCTTTTATCAACCACTCACGCCGCAGTTCACTGAACAGCTGACTACTCGAACAAGGGTTCTAATTTGTATACTGGAAGGAAAGCATGCAACAAATTCGAAGAATTGATGGAAAGGACCAAGGTCAGCATGGGTAGAGTGGCACCTTGGGAGACTTGTAAAATACGTGAAGTACATGTCACTTAGAGGTAGCCCAGGAGGTAACACACGAGTGTAATGGCATCATCCGTAGTGGGTGACCTGTGTGCGCTACGGGTTTACTTGCTTCTGAGGTTGTCAGAGACCACACCTCCCACGTCAGCAAACAGGCGGGCCACCTTTTGACATTGCAAAAACGCTATCACCTACAAAGTTCACTTGGAGAACCACTTAGTCGAGTTGCAAAGAAGAAAAATTGCAAACTGTCTCAGTTTTTAAAGGAAGTTTATTTTTTTTAAGCCAAGTTTTTATTGAAGTTTGGAAGTTTATGGTTTTGTATTGGGTCACACATGCGGTAGTAGTTTCCAGGCAGGTGCCTTCAAGGACACTCAGAGTCTGGTGGAGGATATGAAAATTAAAGATGACAGAAACTCAAGGGACTGTTCTCCTTTCGAGGGACCAGGGGTGGCTTTACAGAGCAGGTGTTTGACCTGGGCCTCAGAGGAATTTGGACAGCAGCTGGAGAGAAGATTGTAAAAAGGTCAGGTGGTGAGCCTGTTGCTGCTAATCTTGCCTGTCAGGTTCATGTACAAGGGACAGCTTTTGGACACAGGATAATGACAAGGCCACACTATGGTTTAGAACAATTAATCAAGCAACAGTTGGGGGAAAGGGCATTTACCTCAAAATTATGTTTGCCTGAGCTTCTGTGAATTCCTATTCAAATGTATTATTCAAAAACCAGATAAACCAGGCAGGCATCCAGTGTGTTCATAAGCATAAATAATTAATTTCAGATTAGAATGAGAAGGCTATTCTCTTGTGGGGGAGAAAACATAAAGAGAAGAGAAAGATTGAAATTAAACATACAATTGGGGCATAACTGACTCAAAAGAGTGAGGAAATCCCTTGTCACCACAGTCCTCATGTCTGGCATGGAGCCAGTCTGTTCTTGCTTCCAGCCGCTGAGTGGGCCCCTGGCTCTTTGTCAGAAGCCCCCAGGGCCTTCCTGTGGTATTCATGGGTATTTGTTGGTATTTGTTGGTGATCAGACTCTTCTTTAAAAACATTTTTTTTTAACTTATCAAGTTAGCCTTCCATTTCTCTGTCTACATCCATCATACTTCCATTCTTTGTGCAGACCCTAAAACTGTTCACACGTCTGGCCTCTGTATCCATCCCTCAGAGAGCATCCTCTAGCTCAGGAGTGGTCCTGTCCCCCTCAGCTTGGAAATCTTCCTTGGCTTTCTCCCTCTCTCTCTTGACTCCCCAAATCACACATTTTAACTTGGCACACAGGGCTGTTCCTGATCTGCCCTCTCTGCTGACCTTATCCCCAGTTACCCTCTGGGATTCAGTCCTGTATATGCTCATGTTTGCAAATTCTTGTGTTCTCTAACCCCGTTTCTTGCTGTCACCATCTAAGCACCACCAAAATAGCAGCCTGACCAAGGTCCTATTGCCTTTCCACCTAGACACTTTCCCTCGACTACCTAAGCAAAATGGACACCTCTTGCCTGTGCCTTCCCAGACATAGAATTCTGGGTACTTCCTCATAGTCACTCATAACGGCATCTGCCCGCTGCCAACTCCCAAGGACAGTGATCTGATTCATTTCCTGGCCCTTCAAGTCAAGGTTTGGCTCAAAATGGATTGTAGCTGTTTGCCAAAATGATATGCGGGTAGAGAGCTGGGTCGGGGTGTAGCTCAGTGGTGGAATACTTGCCCAGCACATTTAAGCCTGAGGGTCTGGGTTTGGGGGAAAAGGCACATGGGAATGCTGATCCTGGAGCTTAAACGCCCCACACACATGTGTGCCAAGGGTCCATCAGCCCATAAATCCACCTTTAACAACAAGCTTTATGCAAACTGCTGGTAAAGCCTCAGCTGTTCACTGTTCATTGGCTCTGCCTGGAAAAGGTCACCTATGGTCGTGACCTTTAACAAGGGTTCAGTGACCTTCCTTTCTGTTCTCATATTTCCCTGGCCTCTACCGTCATCTGGGCCAGTTGCCGTCACTCTCCAGGCTCTGTCCCTAGGCCAGTGACTATTGCGTCCCTTCCCCTATTGAGTCCCTTCCTCGAACTTCTAGCATTGTTTTGCAAGCCCTGGACTGTGAAATGTGCACATCTTGTCCTGTGGGTCTAGAAAACAACGTCTGTTCATTCTTCATTGCTCAGTCCCAACAGCTTCCTTGTCCCTGCCATTCCTGACCTGACCATACTATCTCAGACAGGCAGAGCCCTCTGTGCTGGCAGCCTTGCCCCCCCCACCTGTCCCAGACTGCAGCCTGAATGCCAGGTCTGTCAACATTCCGCCCCTCCTCCTTTTCTTACTTCATTTTCAGCTTCTTTTTCTTTGCAGAGCTAGCGGTGGGGCGCAGGCTCTTGCACATGCTAGCTAAGTGCTCTCCCCGGGCCTTTTGGCTGGTTTTCAAGTCTGCATCTATCGAGCAGCTCACCCATATCTGTAAACTGCAATCAAGGTTAACCCAGGCCAGCCTGGAGCGTTTGTCTATTCTGTTCTGTTTATTCATTCGTTTATTTTTCATGCGTGGGGAATCCACTAAATCTGTGATTTTCAACCATGTGCACATTAGAAATCTCTTCAAAAACAAGATCTGAGAGTACAGCTCAGCTGTAAAGCATTGGCCTAGTATGTGCTTAACCCTGGGTTCCATCTCTAGCATTGCAAAATAAAACCCAGACCCTGCCTGGAGATTCTAATTTAATTGGCTTGCAGTGGGAACTGAACCATAGTATGTGTCAAAGCTCCCTGAGGTCCTGAGGTTTAGATAAACAGTCTGCAATCCACTTGCCCCCAGTGCACTGGGAAGTAAGAATTACCTGAACTTGGCATTGCCTGGACTCTCTGAGCAATGTGGATCCCAGCCTAAGGGAGCCAGGGCTGTTAACAGGCTTAACAGACGATTGAGTGCACAATACAGGCTAAAGACATTGATGGAGACTCTAGATCTTAGGAGTTTGGCTTCAAATATCATCCCTGGAAGGATGATGCACACATCTGCAATCCTAGCTGTCAGGGAAGCTGAGGCAGGGTGATGAGAGCCCAGGGCTAGCCTGGGGACGAATTTAAGGTTAGTTAAAGAACAAGCACAAATGCAGATTTCTCAGTCCCAAGGCAGATCTACAACTAAATTATAATTTCCAGGGGAGAGCTCAGTTAGTTGACTTGTGTATTTGACAGGACTCCCAGGTTATTCTCAGGGAATCTAGGGAAATAATAGCTCCAAACTGACATGCCGGGATCCTGTGGGGATCAGGATCATTTGAGAAGGAGCTCACAGCCCATGTGAGAAAAACAGCCTAGTCCTAAGGAGGAACGGCCAACTTGTAGGGTATCCACCGAGCGAGGAGGCAGTGACAGGAAGGGAAGGCTACCTGGAAGGGGAAGTTCACCAAGTACAGCCAAGCCTTCGAGTGTCCTCAGGGAAAGCTACCACAGGCAGCAGTGTCCAAAGCAGGAGATAGCGGAACCCCAGCCCTTTCCGTGAGCTTGTTTCTGTCTTTCAATGTTGCCTCCCTGTCAGGCACACCTAAGAACAAAGCCCCTGATAACTCATGGTTCAGAAAGATTGGTCACCTCCAGGCCAGCCAGGAGACACCTTGGTGACACATACTTGGGAAATACAAACACATTTTTATCTAGTAAGAGGCCAGTCAATAAAATAACAAACGTTTGCACAATACCCTTGGGATTTCCAAGCGGTTACGCAATGATTATTCCCTGATTTTCACATGGTTTATTCTCAGAACAGCCCCTTAACCTGTTTTTATGTAGAGGAGGTGAGGTGGGGCTGCACCACCTCCATGGTCAGGAGATCAATCAGATGCTCACAGAAGTACAATTCGGTAGCTGATGCCTTCCACTTTCAAGGCACTTGTACAGGGCCCAGGGGGATGGTCAGTTCCCAGGCAAACTGCCCTTTACCCCAGAGAAGCATCCCCAAGCTCTGATGACCCAAGGGAGCTTTTGGGAAATACGGGTTCCAGGGGCTGAGACCTAAATCAAAATTACCAAACGAAAGGGCCCACGGATGTGTAATATTATGAAACCACACACAGCGGGTGTGGTGGTGTATGCCTTTGAGCCTAGCACTTGGGAGGCAGAGGCAGGCGGATCTTTGTGAGTTCAAGGCCAGCCTGGTCTACAGAGCGAGTTCCAGGCCAGCTGGGGCTACATGGAGATGCTGTCTCGAAAAGACCAAAACAAAAAAACAAACAACTCCCTCCCCCCCCACACACAAACCTTATGGTCAGGCAAGCTGGGACACACAGAACTAGACATAAGAGTCTGGTGAGAGCTGGGCGTGGTGGCACACACCTTTAATCCTAGCACTTGGGAGGCAGAGGCAGGCAGATCTTTGTGAGTTCAAGGCCAGCCTGGTCTACAGGACAGGTGGGGCTACAGGGAGACCCTGTCTTGAAGAGACTTAAAAAAAAAAAAAAAAGTCCGGTGAGATGAGACTATTGGTGCCTGAATCCCAGAGACTGCCCCTCCTAGATGTGTGGCAGGGAAAGCCATGGGATCCTTCCTGGAGTTCACGTTTGGACAGGCGGGAAGAGGCATCCTGGAATGGTACAGCTCTCTCCACGGGAGCTTGAGCAGTCTGCTTCCCTCTGGCTCCTGGGAAGATGGGGCCCTGTAGTTCCCTCCAGACGTCGTCCACTTCTGGGCTGTGATGGTCCTCTGGGCTGCCAAGTCCAAGCTTTACTTTTCTGCTGTTACTTCATCCTCTGCACAGCAGGAGAACAACGCATGCAGCGTCAGTGTCCATAAAGCAAGCCTGCCCTCTCAGAGTTATGTCATCTCTCTGGTAGCCACTGACCACCCACTCTCCTGGCTTCTGCTTGTGAGGTGAACATTCTAGATGCACTCTATAAATAATAAACAATGCATTGTTTAATATTCAAACAATAAAGATGCAGAGATTTCACATTTAAATAATGGAGAAAATAGATTAAATGTTGAGAAACAAATATTAACTCTGGGGATTATTTAAATAGTAAACACAACAGACAAGCTATTATTTGGACAATAGCTATAATGTGGTAAAGTTAATTTTTAAAAATATTTAGCATGTGTCTTGAGAGGATCCAAGGAGCCCAAAGCTGTATGTGTGTGTTTGTGTGTAAACATGGATGAGCATTCACATGTGTTTGTGTGTATGCATGTGCATGTGCATGAGTCCAAGCTTCGGATGGCAAGTCCTCCATGGGACAGAAGGGAACACTACTCTGACAGCCCGTGTCGTAGCCACAGGGCTGGCACACATGCCATCAAGCGTGGTCCAAAAACACTAAAAGCAAACCGCAGACCAGAAAGCCTGCACGTGTGTGTCTGCTTTGCACGAAGCCAGGCTCCTGCCTGATCCTCGGCACTCTGGTGTAGAGGCCACACACTGTGTGTGCACTGCATAGTCTGTGGAGGATGTGGGGGATGTGGGGTTCTCTTAGTACTAGGGTAGGCTGGCCTTGAAATCACAGCTATCCTGTTGAGATTACAAAAGTGCACCACCGTGTCTTTCTTTTTAAGTAAGAGTTTCCATGAGTAGCCAGGGTTGTCCTTGATCTCCTGGGCTTGTGGGCCAGGGACTCATGTGCTGACCCCTCTGCCTCAGCCTCCTAAGAACCTGGGTCTCGGGTGCTGACCCCCCTGTTTGGCTCTTGAGGGCTGGGGCCTCTAGAAGGGCTCGAGTGCCTAAGGCTTTTGTTGTCCTTAGGGTCTTGGAATGGATCCCAAGTTGAGCAGGACGCCTCAGGAGCACACACCCCATGTGAAAGCCTACTTTCACAGACTGTGACCACACCTGTTGTAGAGAACCCAAGTCGCATGTGGCCTCTCGGGTCTCCAAGTGGCCCAGTGGGCTGACTCAAGCAGTCCCCCAGCCCCCCTTTTGAAGGGATGGCAACCCTCCCCTCCCAGCCATAGGGCTCAAATCTCTGACCCAGGCCAGGGCTTGAGGGGAGCCAGACAGGGGCTGCAGTCCGGGCTGGGAGGTGGCAGGAGGCAGGACGCTCGGGCGGACCTAGCGGGATGTCGCACAGATGCTCCTACCTAGGAGCTCCTCCCCGCTTCTGTGCAGGTGGACTCCCCGCACGGGCAGCTCATGTCGAGTGGTGTCCAGCGCTGTGGCCAGGTTCTTGTACTGGTCTCTGAACTGCTCTGCCACAACTGCGAAGGGGCTCAGCATCTCTATCTGCAGGTGGGAGGGGGCTGTGAGACAGGATCCTGCAGTCACACAGGCCAGAGCAGGTGTAGATGCTGGGATGGAACCCGGGCCCCGCCTGCTGCCAGCATAGGCTCCCTCATGTGCCAGGCTGAAAGGCAGCTATGGCATCTCCAAGATCCTGGGGATCCTGGTTTGCCATGGGCTAGATGTGGCCTGGTCCCTAGTAATGCCTCAGGAGGCCGCAGGTAGCCCAGGCTCTTCACCATGGACCCTTTGCCCATGTCCTGTGTGCTCCAAGCCTGGGCTCTTGACAGGGACCCTAGGAGACACGGGAAGGCTGAGTTCTTGGCTTTGGAGCTGTTATGGACTGTCCATGAAGCTGGCCTCTGTCCACATCATCTGGGTCCTACCTGGGATATACCATCTGTACAGATACTGCAAACATGAAGGTCATGTCCTTAGCCTGGGGCCTGGCAGCCAGGAGCCCTGGCGTGTGGACTCAACTCTGTTCCCCCAAGTTATTGTTTTGAAACAGGATCTCAACTGGGCGTGGTGGCACTCGCCTTTAATCCTAGCACTTGGGAGGCAGAGGCAGGCGGATTGTTATGAGTTCAAGGCCAGCCTGGTCTACAGAGTGAATTCCACAACAGCTGGGGCTACAGGGTGACCCTGTCTTGAAAAGACACCCCCCCAAAAAAAAAAAAAAAAAACAAAACAGGATCTCATTATGTAGCCCTGGTTGGCCTAGAACTCACAGAGATCGACCTGCTTCTGCCTCTGGAATGCTGTGATTGTAGGTGTGTACTACCATGCCTGACATGTCCCTTAACTGTTCATTTATTTACAAGTATTTTATATTATGTTTTGCTTGCATGTATGCAAGTGCACCACATGTGTGCAGTGCTCACCGAAGTCAGAAGAGGGCACCGGATCCCCTGGATCTGGAGTTATGGATGGTTGCTAGCTACCACGTGGGTGCTGGCAATGGAACCTGGGTCCTTTGCAGGAGAAGTGCTCTTAGTAATCACTGTCTCAGCCAGGTGTGGTGGTGCATGCCTTTAATCCCAGCAGAGGCAGGCGAATCTCTGTGAGTTCAAGGCCAGACTAGTCTACAGAGCGAGCTCCAGGTCAGTTGGGGCTACAGGGAGACCTTTTCTCAAAAACACAAATAAATAATAAATAAATAAATAAATAAATAATAAATAAATAAATAAATAAATAAATAAATAAAATCACTGTCCAAAAAAAAATTTAGCATGTGTGTGCACATGCACACATGAGTGCTATAGTTCATGTAGAAATCAAAGGACAAGTTGCAGGAGCTGACTCGCTCCTTCAGCCATGTATGTTCTGGGGACCCAAGGCTTGGGGGCAGGCACCTTTACTCACTGAATCATCCTGTTGGGCCTTTTTGATTTTTTTGAAACAGGTCACATGTAGGTCAGTTGGGCCTCAAACTTGCTATGTGGCTGAAGCTGACCTTGAACCCCTGTTCCTCCTAGCTCTGCCTCCAGAGTTCTGGGACTATAGGCACGAGCCACCATGCTTGGTTTATCTGATGCTGGGTGGCTCATGGCCTCATGCATTCTACCAGCTGAACTACATGCCCTAGCTCTGTTGTTGTTTGTTTATTTATTTATTCTATTGTTTTGTTTTTGAGTAGCCCTAGCTAGCCTGGAATTCATGTAGACCAGGCTGGTTTCAAACTCACAGAGATCTGTCTGTTTCTGCTGAGACGGAAGGTGTGTACCAGCCAGCATGCCCAGCTCCTAGCCATTTTTGTTTTTGTTTTGTTTTAAGGGTCTGGTCTCAGGTAGCCCAGGCTGGCTTCAGCATGTAGCTAAGGATGACTTTGAATTCCTCATCCTCCTATCTCCATATCCCAAGGGCTGAGATTACAAGCCTATGCCACTCAGTCAAGCTTGGTGGAATTAATTTAAATATCAAAGATGGGATGTCAGGTGTGCAGTGTGTCTGTGCTTGCACGCAGTATGGAGGCTGTCTCTATCCTGTCCTCAATTCTCTTTGGGTGAGAGCACCCTTTTATAAAATGGGCTCCTCTGGGCATTCCAGGGCTGTCACAGTCCGTCAAGGTCTCCACTGCTCATCACATCTTGTTCTCTTTCCTGCCGATGGTATCTAAAGGCATGCTAAGGACATATGCATGCAAACTACATGTGGCCTTTGCGTCTGACAACCCTGGATCGCTGGGGTGTGCCATTTATGCTGAGAAAATGGAAGAAGCTTCCAGAAGCCTGCTCGGTTCACACAGCTGGAAGGGATGGAGTTTCCCCAGAACAGCAGCCCATCTCCTTCCCTGCTTTCTGCACCCATGAGAACACAGCTCTTCCCAGTGTCTCTGGGTCACCCAGCCCTACCCCACACCCTCGTTGGGCAGAGGAACTTCTGCCAGACAGAAGCCAAGGAACTCATGGGACATGGAGGCAGCCGGCAGCCAGAGTGACAGGACCCACCGCCCTGGTTTGCCTGGAGCCGTCCTGGATTTAGCAGTCAAGAGTCCTAAACTCTTCCAACCCGAGCTGGAAAAAATTGCTCACTCCACAAACTGCCCAGGCAACTCCCATCCCCCGTCAGCACTTGCTGGAATTTGTCTTCTCTTTGATGGAAGGAAACTGCTCAGCCTATGTACACCTCATGCTTTAGACAAGCCTAAGAGGTTAAAAAGGCCCAAGATGTCACCACACACCCTTTATTTGGGAACACTCCCAAACACACCATGAAGACAAATGGATGCCTTTCAGGAGACCAGAAAGGCTTAGTAACAGTCTTGCCCTTTGACCCAGTAATACACTGCGTCAAATTTCTCCTGGAACAAAATCCCGAGAACTATGGATAGTGGTTTCTGAACAAAGATATTTCCCACAGGGCTGGTTATACAAAAACTTGAATATAACTAAATTAAAACAGTATGTCACACATGTGTGAAAAAGATGACCATACTGCAGGAGATTTAATAACATGAAAGAAAAAAGACATGACTCGATGGAGAACACGAAGGGTATTATTAAGTTACAAGCACAGCATGAGCTCAAAACTATTTAAAATAAAATAATTAAGTATGCATTTAGAAGCTTGAGGAGATTCTGCAGAATGCTAGCTGTACTGGTGAGGGTAATTTTTGCCTTTTAAAAAATATTTTCCTGAAATACAAACAGTTCTGTGAGCACATTTGGGTGATTTACAAGCACTGTACCTAGTCTAAGGCCAGGCTGCAATGCAGACATATACCACACGAGGTCACCAGAGACACGCTAGTAACTTCCTGCCACCCAGATGGAGGCTGCTGTGGAAACCGTCCCCCAAAGCAGAAGCCTGAGATGTTCCCACTCAAAAGGGAGCCGGTGAGAACCCTTCAGCCTCACCCCAGGCTTCCTGGAGCTGCACTGGCCAAAGTGACCCTCCAAGCTTCCCCATCAGGCGTCTTGGATCATAGACTTGCGGTGTGGCCGTAAGCCAGCCTCTGCCCCGCTGGGCTTCCAATTGCAGCCTGCCCTCTGTGCAGGGATGAAGGCTCCTGGCCGCCCATCCACTGCTTCCTGCAGACTAGAGGAAGGTGCTCACTAGCTAGTCCCTGCCTGTTTCATCCTTAGAGTTGGTTAAATTGGACTTAAACAGATACTTAAAACAAACATCCTCACATTAAAAAGTCAAAGACGTGACCTTTTCTTTTTCCCTTCAGGAAATTCTTGGCTGCTGAACACTGGTGCTTAGGTCTGGGCTGAGCCCAAGCACATTTTCTTCCCTGTGCCAGGGCTTTGTCCTCTGAACCAGCATTCCCCATGTGTGGGTAGGGTGTACGCAGACTGGTGCTGCAGGACCTGGGAGGTGTGGTTTTAGGCCCCTGGGCTGTGGAGAAGGGTGGAGCAAAGCCCAGGTCCTAGGGATTGGGAGCGGGGTCAAGGCCGTACCCTTGAGAAGACAGGTGAGTTCCCAGCAGGGTCCACTCCAGGGCCAGCCCTTAGCATGCTGGGGCCTTCTGGGTGCTCTAGATGGGATGGAGGACCTTCCCTGATTCAGGTAGACCCCGGGGCTGCACGATGGTCTTGTGACCATGGTGTCACAGCAAACCATGGGAGACCACATGCCAGGAGTCATGACTGACCTCCATAAGGATCTGCATGGTCAGCATGTGCTATGAGCAAGACTGTCCATAAAACCAAGGGGGCCAGGCTCAGTAGCAGAGTGCTTACCTAGCATGCTCAAGCCCTGGGTTCCATTCCAGACACACACACACACACACACACACACACACACACACACACGTGTATCACCAGGAAGATCGAGATGCTTCCACTGGGCAAGGGGAAGGATCTCCTATTGTCCTGTCCTGGTCATTTACATCTGAAGAAATCCTAGGAGACCCATGAGCACTGCCATATACCAAGGTAGAGGGTGCCACCCTGGGCCTGGCCAAGTCTCCTGATGGCCCCGACAACCGATGCCTCTGCCAGGAATCCTCCTCCCTGGTACTACTCCTCCAAGGCTCACCTTGTTCTGACTGCTGCAAGCAAATCCAGTCATGTCCCCCCACCCCCACCCCCACCCCCCATCCCTCCCATAGTCTCCTAGCCCTGCTGTGGCTGTACTGTATCATGTGTAATTCTGTGTTTGTTTTTCCCACACTAGAAACCTCCTGAGGCCCAAGGCAGTATCCACTCACCTGTGTCCACCAGGAAGCACTCTGTGGGTGTCTGTAGAGCCAGTTAATCTGTTTCTTATTAGGGAGCCCCTTCCCAATCCTGAAAGGGAATTCCCTCTTTCCTGGAACCCCGGCTTTCAGGGATGGTGGGTGGTAGCAGCTCGGCTTTGATCTCCTGGGGCCCATGGTTGTATTTCAGACTAAGCAGAGTGCTCATGGGGTGTGCTTAAACAGGTCACGTGTAGTTAAAAGCTTCACGAAATGACTGCGCTATATCAGAACTCAACAGGGCGCATTTTCAGCTGGAAGAAGGGGACCACAGTGGTCCTTGAGTTTCCATCTTGCTAGTGAGCAATTGGCTAAGTGTGAAGTCAGATGTGGCAGTTTGCTGGACTGTCCGTGAGTTACCTGGGAGCCTTCCACAGGTCAATTCCAAAGGCCAGGCTGTCTGTACTGTTTATGATGCACTGTCCCCAGGGCCACTGAGAGCATCTGTCCTTCCATGATCTCTGGTCAACTGACACCAAGCATTCGAGTGCCACTCTGCAGCAGCAGAGCCTGGGGATGGAGACGGCTCCACCTTTGACATAAGGCCACACTCTGGCCACCCAGGGTCTGGGTTGCCTCGCTGCCTGCAGACGGGGGTCTTCTGCCACTCCCGCAAAGGGGCTGCTGTGTGAGCCTCTCCAGGCCATGCTGGAGGACCCGCAGGTGAGCCCTCCCCCCACAAAGCTCCTTTTTCTCAGTGGACACCATCTTTTCCCCCTGGGCTGCCAGAAGGGTCCTTGACTCTTCGGTGCACAGGGACTAGCTGCAGACCAAGAGGTTGGGCCATTATGGTCAATAATGAAGCCAGCAAATGGAAATAAAGGGGAACAGCCCAGTGGCTCTGAGCAACAAGGCCTGTTGGTGGCAGGTTGTGTTCTTGGACAAAAAGCCGAGGGCGAGACACTGTGTGACAAAGCAGCTTTTTTCTTCCTCAAAGAAACCCAGATAATTTTTTCCGTCCATTAATTGGCAGCAGATTTAAAAAAAAAAAAAAAAAAGCCAAAACAAAACCCAAATCAAGCCAGTAACCTGAATGTGAGAGTTTCTGAAAGGGAAAAGCTGTTTCAATTGTTAGATGTCCAAGAAAACAAGAATACACGCTGGCAGCGGAAATGGTCACAATTAGAGGAAGAAGAGGGAGAGGTTCATAAAATTAAGGGGGAAAAAATTCCTCTTAGCATCTCCCATCCTGTAGGCTGGCTCCTCTGATAGGCTTCAGTCCCCGAGGGAGTGGGAGACTAGGTCTGGGGGCCACGAGCCGAGGCCGAGGCTGAACAACCCCTCCTCCCGTCCTCAGGAGGGCGGGCCTCCTGGGAGCCGCATGCCAGCTGAGCCACGCCCTCACGTTCCTTTCGTTGTCCTTGAAGGCGGACACAGTTCAGTGTAGGCACCTCAACCCCTGCCTTGCAGCACCTTTTGGAAAAATGCAATCAGGCAAAGGGTCAGGGTTTGTTTCTGTGGTGGGCAGACCCAGGCTGCAGCAACGAGACCGTCACCGGGGGCTAGGCCCCCACAACCAGCAAGTAAAGGACTGGGGAGGAGGACCCAGGAGTTGGGCTTAGAAGGATGTCAGAAAATGGCTTTGGCCTCAAACAGCTGAAGTCAACGTCAGCCATCCAACGGTAGCTTTAACCCTCCTCTGCCCCAGCGGGACAGGCAGCCGTGGCAACTGCCTTCCCCTCAGGGTCTGTGCCTCCATCTCGAAGGTACCCTGAGCCTGGACCAGCTTAAGCGTGTGGCCCTGCTGGCGATGGCCACGCCTGGTCAGCCCCTGTGCCCTTCCCAGATGTGCTGGATGGTGGTCACCAAACTTTCATTCCATCCAGACCAGCCAGACAATGAGCTCGCAGAAGGTTCTAGAAGCTTGCTGGAACTGGCTTTCTTGTAGCTTATTCAGCAGGGCGAGCCGCACCTTTTACACTGCCTGCCTGTTTGCCGCCAGGGAACACAGTGGTGCTCAGGAGCAATGGCCAATCTTCACGTTGATTGAATTTGGAGTCACCTAGGATACACACTTCTGGGTGTGTCTGCGCGGGTACCACTAGGGAGGCTTCACTAAGGCGGGAAAGACTCGCCCAGAACGTGGGCGATACCACCCCATGGGCCAGGCTCCCAAAATGAGTGCAAGGGACAGGGAGGAAGGCAGCGGAACAGCATTCATTTCTCTCTGCTTCCTGAGGACACGCTTGCCACCATGCCTTCCTGGTATGATGGTCAGACAAAATCCTCTTTCTCTTAAATTGCTTTGTGTCAGGTGTTCTGTCGCAAGCAGCAAGGCTTCTCTATCTCTGGATAACCAGAGGGTTCTATGACCCTGGTAACGTCAGGACTCTTCCCTCCCCCAGAACAGGGTGAGAACTAGGCCACCCAGAGCCCAGGACAGAACAGGAGCTGTGTGCTCTCTGCTGCTTAGGAGCTCCGCAGCGCTGGGAAGTCACTCTCCCCTTAGCCTCTTTTCCTATCAAACACCTCTGGGGCACAGTGCGACTGACTCCTGATGGGAAGAAAGCCCTCTGTGGACTCCTGGCCACTCTGCACCTGAAGGGTTAAGGCAGATTTGCCATCAGCTTCCAGGGCAGGTGGAGGAGCCTGGTCAGGTTTGAAGCCTCTGACTCTCCATAGCTGTAGACTGACACAGGCTCTGGCTGCCCCTGCCCGCAGGCGGACTCTCTCCTCTGGCCCCGCTGGGCTTCTCCTGCTTAGGCCCACTTCCATAGTGACCACTCAGGTGCCCAGAAGTTGCTGAGGCCTGCCACCAGTTAGCCAGCCAGGAGACACGCTTTGCTTGAGAATGAAGCCAGCAGGCTGGCACTGCCACCTGCAGACTGTAATGTCTTTTTGTAAAAAAGGAAAAAAAAATATATTAAATGACCATTTTATTTACACACCCTATTCATAAATAATTGCATCCTCTTCAACTGCACAATGATTCCTTGAATATCTAATGATTACACTGAGTGTACATCTAAAAGTAGATGGGGCTTACTCTGTGACGTGAGCTCTTGTGTGTGTACTCACAGGCGCGCGCACACACACACACACACACAAAGACGGGCTTACTCTGTGTGACATGAGCTCTTGTGTGTGCACTCACAGGCACACACACACATGCGTGCACACACACATGCACACGAGGGACGGACTTACTGTGTGACATGAGCTCTTGTGTGTGCACTCACGGGCACGTGCGCATGCACACCCACACACCTACACCCACAGACACACGCACTCACCCCCCCACACACTCACAGACACACACACCCCCCACACTCAGAGACAGACAGACAGATACACACACACACACAAGGGACGGCTCCCGGGACCTCCTGGACTCTTGGCAGCAGTGGAAACTTTGCCCTTACACAGGTGAGTTCTTAACAGGTGGAGAACAAAGAGATGCAGCCTAGGGCTTGGCCCCGCCCACCGCTGGAGCAGCTCCGCCTCTGCTCACCCTGGAAGGCATCTCTTTGGATTGCAAATATTTTAATTCACAGAAATTCTAGAAGGGTTTGGGTAAGGGCTGGGGTGGTGTGGCAGCAGGCTGTCCCTCTTCATCCAGGCCTTCTCCAGCCTTGTAAGTGGCAACAGCATTCTAAGACATGCAGTGGTGTGCTAGTACCATACACACGACACACACTGGACACAGCTGGTAACGTGGTGAGCTGCCACGCGCCTTGCCAGCTCCTCCAGTGCATGCCAGCTCCTCCAAGTCTCGGGCTGGGCTCCCTTGCAGAGCAGGATAAGGCTGGTCATCTCACAGGGTCCGCACAGCCACAGGGTAAAGGAGGGACAGATGCTCAGCTCCTTTTATGGGCAGCTTCCTGGTCGTATAGTAGTGGATGACTTCTGGAACACTGTCGAAAGGGGGGCTGTTCTGACCCAGCACATACTTCTCTTTGGTCTTGGCCAGTTTCATGTGCATAAAGCCCTGGTTGCTCCTGTGAACAAAACACAGAGATCAGAAGATCTGCACCGCCCTGAGGAGGGCTGACAGGCAAGGAAGCGCTGTCAGGCTCCCTGCTTCTGCGCCTGTAGGCCCAGAATTCCTCGGGAGCTATCTTTGGGCACTGGGCCAAAGGTACAAGGTTTCCCACTGTCTAGGATGAGGGATCCCAGCCACACCCAGGAGCATCCTCCACTCCAGCATCTGATCAGGGTCCAGACACAACTGCTGCTTCAGAAAGACTCTCCACCAGAAAGCTAGTGAGCTCAAGGGGAAAATCCCAGGCCCTCTTCCCGTAACGGACACAGACACCCACTAAACTTTGCTTGGCAGGTGTACAAGATGTCCCAAACTGACTGGCAGTCTTGGCCAATGTGGTAGATGGCAAGAGCAGGCAAGCTGTGTTCTCTCTGGATAGTGGGTAACTATAACTAAAAAGGGACAACTCTGCCAGGGACTACATTTCCCAGCTTCCCTTGGGTCCACTCAGTCACATGACTAGCTAGCTATGGGAACGTGGGCAGAATGCGGGCTCTGGCCCTAGCCTATCTAGGCAGCTGTTCCTGTTTCCAGCACTCTCCCAGGCTCCCCGAGGCTGAGCTCCTGCCTCTATCTGTACTTGTCTTACTAAGCGGCAGTTACACGCCACTCTTCAGTACCCCATGGAAGAGCAGGCCCAGTCTGTGCCCACTCTTTATCTGGCTTCGGAGCTGTCCAGGAAGAACAACCTTCAAGTACTAAGGAAAAGCAGCTGCAGAGCCTCAGCTCAGAGCTGGGAGCAGAGCTTTGTGCCCCGTGGCCCTCACAGCCCGCCTTACGTCGGTGTGCCGGACGGGCACAGGTCATAGATGGTCGACGCTGGGTCTACCACCCTGCCCTCTTACCCAGGCCTGGCCTGACCCCACTTCTGGGGCACTGTGAAGTCGACTCAGAATTTGTCACTTGTTAGAAAACTCCAAGGCCCATCCCTGGGAACTTGTGACCAGCTTCAGGGACCCAGCTTCAGGGACCCAGCTCCAGGGCCACCAGGGAGCCTGAGAGCCTGGATTGAACTCCGAAGGTCTGTGGCCTTCCCGAGCCCCAGTTCCCTTTCTGATCTTTATGTCCTCATGAGGGCTTTATGTTTTACCTGTTCTCCAGGTGGTCTGGGCCCTGAGAAAACCCACTCTGACAAAACCATTTTCCAAATGGGTAGAAAGTGCTTAATGAAATGTGGGTACTGAGCAATGCATCTGTGCATCATGATGTACTTAAGAGATGTCACTCTCAGCTTAAAGGAAATCGTTCAGAGAGCAATTACATTTTGAGAGAGAATAATTCCAGTGAAGAACTGAAATTTAAATCAAGAGTTTTTTCCTGGCGATGTTCTAATTACAGAGCCTGTGGCAAGTTCTGTTCCCCAGTGAAGGGTCACTCCACTGGAGAATCACCTTGGTGCTGGGAGAGGTGTGGGAGCATTGCTCAGGCCCTGGAAAGGCAAGCCTGTCACATGTAAAGTGTAAAGCCCTGGTGACCAAGGGCTGCGAATCTGAGCCAGCTCAGAAAGGACCTGCAGCGCTGCAGCGACGTGACATCTAGAAGTCACATGGCTAAGGAACAGGAGGGCCAGGAGCCTCACGCTCTCAGACCCCATGGTCTCAGAAGCCAGCTCGGCCTGGCTGAAGGAGCGATGTCTAGGGCAGGCATATAAGGACAAGAGGCTATGACTTCGGGGTGCTGAGTGCAGGGATGGTTTAGGGGAGCCGAGCCATCTGAATCACAGCAGAGGGAACAAAGAGGACTGGAAGACGAAGGTCACTGCAGCAGGCAGAGCTGACTACCACAGCTCTCCCCCACGTGTTTGGGACAGGGAGCTCACACAGCTGTGTTAAGACGTTTTCACACTGGTTCTTGTATCAGCCAGTGGGCAGCAATGGTGGCAACGGCTCTGACAGCCACAGGTGGCAGCATATGTGACCTGCCCCTGCACTTCCTGTACACAGGGACCTGAGGACCCCACAGCAATCATCACCAGGGCCTGATCTCCTCCCTGAAGGTCTCTCCCAGAACACTCTCCTGACACCCAGCCATCTCTGCCTGATCCTCAATGTTCCATTTGAGGCCAGGTCAGAGATAGTGAAGAGAGAGAATGAAAGGCCACACACAGGACTGTCCCAACCAGTCAACCCTCGCAAAGGCCCCAAGTAACCCTACCCCAGGGGCTCTTGAATAGTCAGGTTGATCATCAGCTAGTGCAAACACTTTGTGCCACTTTTCGTACATGCACTCTCAGGCACACTTTGAAGAGGTATGCTGTAATAACATGATTTGTCATTAAGGTCCCCACCTAACAATAGCTGTAAATTTAAACATGGCCACTAGGAATGGCTTTAGGCAGTTTTATACACATGTGCATTTGCATGTACACACACACACACAACACACACACACACAAATGGTACTAGAAGACATGCAGGTTTATTTTTTAACTCTCAACTTGATAAAACCTGGGAAGTTTTGATTGAGAATGGTCTTGACTCACGGGCTCATGGGCAGGTCTGTGGGGGACTGTCTAGATTATTAACTGCTGCAGGAAGACACACCCTGAATGTGGGTGGTGCCATTGCATGCACTGGGCCATGGACTGTGGAACAGTGAAGAAAGCAGACTGAGCAGGGCTGGAGAGATGGCCTAGTGGTTAAGAGCGCCGACTGCTCTTACAGAGGACCTGGGTTCAATCCCCAGCACCCACATGGAGGCTGAGAACCGTCTGAAACTCCAATTCCAGGAGAACTCTAGTTCCAGGGGAATCTGAGACCCTCTTCTGACCTCCGCGGCATTGCACGACACAGGTGCACAAACCTACATGCAGACAGTACATTCATACACATACAGAAATTAAAAAAAAAAAAAAAAAAAGAAAGCAGATTGAGCATAGCAAGCAGGCAGGCAGCATGGGTACATTTGTTTTTCTGGACTGTAGGTGTGGTGTGTTTACCTGACTCGAGCTGCTGCCTCGATTGCCCCTGGATTCCTAGGACTGTAACCTGGAATTGTAAGGCGAATAAACCCTTCCTCCCCTAAACTGCATTTGGTCAGAGTATTTTACCACAGCATCAGGAATCCAACTAGAGTAGAAGGGAAAGCATTCACATTTGTGTGGAGAACAGAGAGGTGCATTAAATTAGGGCTGTGCATGGGGAGGCTGGAGCTGCTCCCAACGGTTCTTGAGCTGGAAGCAGCCTGGGGCCATCATAACCTGCCTTACACCCTCCATACCCTGGAGATGTACAACCCGCTGGTGGGCAGCAAGCAATGGGGCTTCTGACACCAACAGAGCCCCGTGTTCATGTCAGGTGGGTGGGCTTCCTCCCACCCTCTTCAAAGCATGGTGCTGCAGCCTGGGTGCCACAGTGGCTCTGGGAAGCCAACAGTTCCCAGAGAGCTGACAGGGCCCCGCCACCTGCTTCTTTGTAGGATCTGTCTCTTTTGATAGGACATCTTGTGAGAGCAAAGTCACAATTATGGATGTCTCTGGAGGGTGACCTGTCTAATGAGTCTTGTAAGGCCCAGGGAGGCGGGTGCTGGGCTGTCAGGGCACTCAGATCTCTCATTACCATCACAAAAAGCACCTCCTCGTCACCATCGCAGGGATTACCAAGCATGCCTGGCGTGTGCTGGCCTAATAACAGGCCCCACCTCGCCTCCTAATCATGAGCTTTAATAAAACATCACTCAGCCCGCAGCTGCCCGCCGCCACTGTGCAGGGTGCAAGGCCTCACCTCTCGCTTTTAGACCTAATTGCGTGATGCATATTTCATGAAGAATCCTGGGTAATAGTTATGTTAAATCGTTTCTTTTCATGATGAAATGACTTAAAAACACTCGCATATAATATTTATGTGGGAGAACAGAGGAAATGGCCCTTTGGGACTGCGGTGTGAAAACCAGTCACAGGAATCGAAACACGGGGTTTCTGCTTCGCCTTAACCTGAAAGGCAGTCGAGGAACTGCTTCCTTGACCCAGACTGTCCATCAGCTCAGAGCCGTCCACGGGGCCACGGCAATTCAGAGTTAGGTACACTAGCACTTAAGCTCTCCCCGGGCATGGGGGCAAGATGCCCACTTAGTTTCAGTCAGGCTGCACAGCGATGCTGGCAACACTTTCAGGTGGGAAACGGGCCCCAGGAAGGTGGCGTGCCTCATCTCAGGCCGTGCTGGTTCGTTTCTGTCAACTTGACAAATGAATCACCTGGGAAGAAATCTCACTTGCCGGGTTGCCTCCATCAGAGCGCCCTGTGGCCACCTGTGAGACATTGTCTTCATTGTTAACTGATGCAGGAGGGCCCAGCCCACTGTAGGCAGAGCTTCCCCTGGACAGGCAGGTCTGGGCTGTCTAAGCAGGGCAGCCGAGCATGTCAGAGTAAGCATTCAGCTAAGCCACTCCTCCATCGTCTGCTTCAAGTGTCTGCTCCAGGTTTCTGCCTTAGCTTCCCTTAATGATGGACTGTAAGCTGTGAGTTGAAAGAAACCTTTTCCTTCCCAAGTTGGTTATGATCAGTGTTTCATCACAGCAACAGAAAGCAAACTAGAATGCGCGGGATAAAGTGGGGCCAAGATTTCGCTCTGAGCCCTCCCTGGCTCCCAGGTCTCACACAACCCAGTGGCCTCCAACTTGCTATGCAGTCAAGGATGATCGTGAGCCCTCATCTCTTCCTCCTTCCATCTCCCAAGTGCTGGGTACAGATGAAGTCAGCCGTGCCCGGTTTCTAACCTGACTCTCTTGGACTCTCAGGACCTTCCTTCTCTGCCTTCTTGGATCAGATCCAGGTGAGTCTCTGAACTTGCTCTGTCTCTTGTGTATTATGAGAACTCGAGGTTGGGGACCTTATCTGTTCAGCAGGGTGGGCTCACAGCATCTGCCTGGTAGCCAGGGCACTCTTTTGAGTATGCCTCCTACCTTTATTGATTGCCTTGTTAGGTTCTGCCTAGAGCAAGTAAATAAGGCCTTCCAATTCTTCTCCACCTGTGATTACGCTCTAGAGGGTGGGCTGGAGCACAAACCCAGCAAGGATCCCCATAAGGGGCTCTCAAAGAGACAATCCTACAAGCTGGGTACAAAGACTCATGGTTTTCAAAGCATGAAATTTCCTTCAATGGGGAAGACTCCTTCCTTGGGTTCAGATCCTATCTAGGGTCCTTGGACCAGCCACTGCACAGGCCACATGAATGAGCCATAAACATGAGACCAGTTTCTTCTTTAAACCTTGTTCTCCTGAAAAGTGTTGGGTAACCTCAGGGTGCTCCATGCTGGGGACCTGAGTGGATGCATCTTCTTGTTGGTCATTTTATCTTTTTTTTTTTTTTTTGGTCTTTTTTTGAGACAGGGTCTCCCTGTAGCCCCAGCTGTCCTGGAGCTTGCTCTGTAGACCAGGCTGGCCTTGAACTCACAGAGATCTGCCTGCTTCTGCCTCCCGAGTGCTGGGATTAAAGGCATGTCCCACCTTGCCCGGCTTGTGGGTCCTTTTAAACAGTCAAATCTTACATAGAACAGATTCTGGGACAAATCAGTGAAGATAATGAGGTGCAGCAGTCGGCACAGAAGAAGGCACAGACCCCTCGTTTAAATGCACCCAGCAGTTGGGGGTAAAGAAGGCACAGATCGATTTCTCTCTGCACTTCTCAGTCCTGTGTTGCTGCTCCAGCCACGAGGGACGCCTGCGTGTGTTCATGATGAGTTTACCCCTCAATCCCAAACCTTTTCTCAATGGACTGACAGGAAAGCCAGCGATGGTGAAACTGAAGTGGGGTATGGAGTATAAGGGCTGCCTGGTATCTGTAGACGGCTACATGAACATGCAGCTTGCAAATACAGAAGAATACATAGATGGGGCATTGTCTGGACATCTGGGTGAAGTTTTAAGAAGGAGTAATAATGTCCTTTATATCAGAGGTGTTGAAGAAGAAGAAGATGGGGAAATGAGGGAATAATGTGTTTTGTTGGGGATTTTTTATATATATGTATTCTACACAATAAAGATTTGGGTGTTTTTTTTTTTCAAAAAAAAAAAAAAAAGGCACAGATCCCTTGCTCGCCATGGGCAGAGGGACCATGTACCAAGACCTGGGAGAATGGGCTCTGTGTGTTCAGCATAGCCCCAGGGTCAAGGTGGAGATTCAAATTAATGGGGAGCTAGGACCTGCTCTAATGGAAACCTTCTGTGACCTTGGGAGAGAGATGGCAAGGTCCTTCCATGACCACACAGAGGCCTGCAGAATGGGAAGCGCCTGCCATAATCCTGCCTCTCAGCTGGCCAGCCTGCTGTTGAAAGCAGCCAGGGTTTTGACTCAGAGCCTCCCCTCCCCTCCATCTTCTCTCTGCTCTGCAGCCCAGGTTGGCCTCGAACTCATGATCACCCTATCTCCTAAAGTGCTGGGATTTTTATAGGCAGGCACTACTAGCATCAGAGCTCCCACATACTCTTTGACCCTTAGGGAAGTGGGACTTTGTGCTGGGACTGCATCTCTAAAGAAATCCTCTTCACACCTGGAGTCCAGGTGTGCCACTCCAGCGGGGCAATGTGTTCCTCCAGGTGACTGAGGAGCACAGATCATTAATCATCCATGTGTGGCCAGCGGTGGTACACTCACTATAACCAAGAGACAAGTCTCCACAGCACTAACTTACAGCTGGGCAAGCAGAGTCAGCTCAGCCCACCTTCCTGAGGCGATGAAGCCACAGGGGGCAGAACTGAAGCCAAAGAAGTACATGAACGTCAGGCAGGGCCTGGGTCCTCCATCTGCCTGTTACACTGCAGACTAAGAGGAGCAGAGACAAGGCCCTCTGACAAGATAGCAGGTGGCTTCTCCACATGGCATTCACCAAAGAGAAGGTCTGAGGTTTAAGGTGGGGGAGCGCAGAGTCCTACCACGCAGAGCCACACGTGGGCTGGATCTGGGTGATTTCTCCAAGAATACCTTTTGAAACTTTTTGTTGTTGTTGTTGAGACTGGGTCTTGCTATGTAACCCAGATTACCCTTGAACTTGAAATGCACACCCTCCTCCACCTCAGCAGACAGTGCTGTGCAGGGCCTGGTTACTTCTGACATGGTCTCCAATGTCCCCTGACTCATGGCTATACTGATTAGGGGCGTCAGGAAGAAGCTAGGCAGGCCGGTACTAAATGCAGATGCCCACTGCATGGATGAGAAGAACCAGGCTGCACCAAGGGACAGGGACACTGGAGTTTCCCAACTACACGACTAGAACAGGAGTCCTCATTGTGCACTGTGCTCAAGTACAAAGGTCCCAGGGCCCAGAGGCCCGTTCCAGCAGGGACGTCCCAGAAATCCAAAGCCATGTGACCAACACCTACCTCCAAAGAGCCTTTACACCCACACAAACAGCTTGATTTTCAACCAAATAATTATACTTTCAATGAAGGCACCAGCAGTAATCAGCCTTCCTGAGGCACTGGGTATTTCTTGCTTTCTGAGCTGCAGCCCAGGGTGAAGGCTGGTACATCAGGATGCATTACCACGTTCAGGCACATGAGCAGGTGGGCAGGCACACAGAGGCAAACGGCAGGTCAGGATGAGACAGACCATTATAGCAGGACGTTCTCAGGGACCCCCCTCCCCATACAATCCAGTGCTGCCCTAGTAGTGGTAATGACAAAGGTTCAGGGGGCAGAGTGAGGCTTCCGCCTGCTGGAGGTGTGTGAGGGAGGGAGATGAGATTTGGCTGGGGGGGTCATGCTGAGGGACTGCGGTACTCTCCCTGGTCAGTGTTCCCAGTCTTCGGCTCAGTGTGAACACATGAGAACTGCAGCACAGCTGGGATAAGCCCAAACACTGGTCTGAAGTCACGGCCTCCGTTTAGTCTGGTCCCACTCATGCTGCTGGGCTGGGCAAGTCCTCCGTCCCTGGCCTCAGGATCTCCTCTGGAAAAGGTGGAAGAGATTGAGACAGGGTCTCCCTGTAGCCTCAGCTGGCCTGGAACTTGCTTTGTAGGCCAGGCTGGCCTTGAACTCACAGATCCGTCTCCCTCTGCCTCCAGAGTGCTGGGATTAAAGGCGTGCAGCACTACGCTGGGCGGAAGAGATTGTTTTATTGTTGAAATTCTCAAGCCAGCAAAAGACATTGCAGGGTAAGTGGGATAACCCCAGCACTAGTCGTGGAAAACATGGCAAGGCTGAATGGGCACCGTGTCCAGCACTGTCCACGTGGCTCTCTAGGCCTGGAGGCAGCAACAGGACAAAAGCAGACAACGTATGGTCTGGGCCCCTCCCATCCTGCACTCTTCTCAGAAAAGCAACTGAGGTTCTCAACTGGAATCATCACCCTGCTCTACCTAGAAGAGGTATTTGGTAATGTCTGGAGGCTCCAGAGCTACAAGCCTCTAGTAAGGGGCCAGGGATGCTTCCAAGCAGACTACAACACACAGGAACCAAAAACCTAGCCCAGAATGTCAACAGTGTCAAACCTAAAGCCATACCCCTTCCTAGTTGTCAGTGTCAGAATTGCACCTGGTTGTCCTCTTGGCTGCTGGGAGGACAAACAATTGTGAGCGCTTGGGTAAGGTGAATCCATCCATGGTTAAAGACACAACACAGAACATGCCAAAGAGCTTGCTTCCAAGGAACCAGTCTAGCTCTTGCCCCTTCCACACTCCCAGGCCACATTTTGGGGAATATGTCTCAAACAAGGGGTGAGGGCACTCTTAAACCTGGAATCTAGACACGCAGGGAGAAAGGGTGTACAACCCAGGGCTCTGGGCCACTCAGCCTGGGTCTGAGGTCCACGGCCTCCTCTGCATTTGTTCTCTCAGTTGTACAGTAGGGCTTGGCCTGGTGGCCCGAGGTCCGAGCTGGATCTTGGGTAGGCAAGTCTTGGCAGCTGCAGAGCAGGCAGGGTCCCTTTTGGTGCAAACACTGGCCCAAGACTGGGACCCTAAGGTGGGCCTCACTTTCTCCTGCTGGGTAGAAGCTGCTGCACAAATTGCCACCCCCTGGCCTGTCTGCCAGCTCTGCGGAATCAGGGCCCAGCACCAACATGTCCCCAAGGCTGTCTGCTCTATTGTTCATGGCCAGGTTGGCAGCCCTAAGCCCATGGTAGCCAGATAGCCCTCTGGCCACAGCCTCCCTGGCTGGGGTGGAACACCTGGGTGCTGGCCCAGGGTTTGTCACTGAGTTAACAATGAGCACAGTAGGCGACACTGGCAGGGTGTTCACTGGCCTCAGACCCACTTTTCCACATCAAGTAGGATTTCAGGACCCATTGTTTCAGCCAGGCCTGGTGGCTCAGGCTGTAATCCCAACTGCTCAGTAGGCTAAGACAGGAGAAGTCAAGTTCAAGGGCAGCTTGGGCAACTTAGTGGGAACTTATTTCAAAATAAAAAGAGCATTGTAGGGCTGGAAAGATGGCCTAGCGATTAAGAGCGCCGACTGCTCTTGCAGAGGACCTGGGTTCGATCCCCAGCACCCACATGGCGGCTGAGAACCGTCTTTAACTCCAGTTCCAGGGGAATCCGACGCCTTCTGATCTCCACGGCATTGCATGACATAGGTGCACAAACCTATATGCAGATGGTACATTCATACACATANTGAGAACCGTCTTTAACTCCAGTTCCAGGGGAATCCGACACCCTCTTCTGACCTCCGCGGCATTGCATGACACGGGTGCACAAACCTGCATGCAGACAGTACATTCATACACATACAGAAACAAACAAACAAAAAGCAAATTTCTGGGCATGAAATCCACACAAGAAGAGATCAGGAACAAGGAGGAGAGCTGGATGTGATGACGTATTCCTGAAATGTCAGCACTGGGAGGTAGAGGCAAGAGGGTCAGGAATTCAAGGATAGCCTGGGCTACATGGTAAGTCTGAGGCCAGCCCAGGTGACAAGAGATTCTGTCTCAAAAGGCAAAGCCAAACAGAAGAGGATTCTCTGCTAATAAACACGGTCATGGATGATCTCTGTTATGTGTTAAGTCATTACTCTATTATTCTGTATTCAAAATTCTGTGAGAGACAAGACACCACTGAGACCCAGCGGGGGGCAGAGGCTGGGCCCCCCTCTATTCCCATTCCAGTGTGACCCTGCCCAGACCAACAGTAGAAAGGGAGCCTCTGGCACTACCAGCCCATCGGCTGCAACGACAGAGCCCTAGGAGGTGGAGGAGGGAACATGGATTGTGGGAGAGGGAGAAGCAGCCATCTTCCCACACGGACTGCTCGCCCTTCGTTCAGGTTGGCCTAGCCACCTTCATCTAAGCCAAGGCTGGTTTTGTCCTCTCTAGAAGTTCAAAGGCACAGAGAAAACTGCCAGCATTGGCAGCGCGAATGACAGTGATTCCCAGGGGGAAAGAATTCCAGCAGTCTTTGAGAACCTGGGCTTCAGTTTCTCCATCTGTGAAATAGGGAATAGGTTATGTGGTCTCTAAGGTCTTCTGAAAAGAGAGCTGTGATCTAAGCTTTGAGGATTTGGGATCTTGGCCTCCCATTCTCCCAGGCCTCCATTTCCCCATCTATACAATGAAGACACAGGATCAGATGACCATGGAGATCCCACCCACCCAAGCTTGGACGTCCCATGCATGGATAAGTACACACACACACACACACACGATGAGGAGTCCCATGCATGGATAAGTACACACACTCACACACACACACACACGATGAGTCCCATGCATGGATAAGTACACACTCACAGACACACACACACACACACACACACACACACGATGAGGAGTCCCATGCATGGATAAGTACACACACACACACACACACACAATGAGGAGTCCCATGCATGGATAAGTACACACTCACAGACACACACACACACACACACACACACACACGATGAGGAGTCCCATGCATGGATAAGTACACACACACACACACACACACAA